>JAXQQM020071008.1:0-85333 GCA_034641835.2 Pinus albicaulis | reverse complement strand
ATATTTTATTCAAAAAGTGTGAAATGACATTTATTGCAAGTATTTTACTTTGTGATTTTAAAAGTATTTAGAATACTATCATGATTAACTATGAGTTTTTATTCACACTACTAAGAATGTGATAAACAATACATTTAAATCAAGCAATGCCACAATGGGGATAATGTCATTCTTTAAAATGTGATTAGTTTTCATAAAAGATCAAGCAATGCATAATGTCATCCTCTAAAATGTGATTGGTTTTCATAAAGTAAATTTTGATTGTACATTTTATTTAGAAGACTTATTTTTTACTTATCTAATGAAAAGATTGAGACAAATATTCTATAACTTCATAATTTTTAAATTAAATAAAAATCTAAATTATAACTATAAAAAAAATAAAATAAAAAATAAAAATAAAAAATAAAAAATTCTATGATTTTATATTTCTAACTCCCCCCCTTAATGACTACTTGTCATCATAGTGATTCACAAAGTCTGCTTGTAGTCAAGCATAACAAAGAATATGTCGACGTCCATATAAAAGAGCAACCATCCACCGGAATGCATGGGTACCAACCGCTGCAACCGCTAGTCCTGTAGGATGTCCTTCGCATACATGATTCTGTCGACCATTATCACTGCATATATGTACCTACAAATCCACCACCATCGGGCGAATTGCATGTGCAGAATCTCCAAAAACACAATCTGCAAATCAATCTTGCTCCAATGAGCAAATCCGTTGTTTTCCAATACAGCCACAAACCTGATCTGATCAAACTGATCCGATCTGCCTCTCCCGGATAGATCCGCAACTTCTCTGATCTGCAACTCCTGCAAATCGTCCAGTGAAGGTGAGGCTTCCCGCGGATCCCCTTGAAGGTGAGTTGGCGTCTTCCCGAACAAAGAAATCCGCGCCCAGAATAAAAATCCTGGCACGATTTTATCATGCGCTTCCGTGCCATTCTCGTGATTTGGCACGTTGGCACGAGTATGTACTGAACAGTTGCGCCAATTGCGCTTCTCAGCACGACTATCAGCTAAGAAAATGCGCCAACCCCCTTCTTCTCAAAGATTAATGAATCATCTGAGACTGAGCCAGGTGTTACTGCAGTCCACCTGCTCGATTGAGCACAAAGATTTGCTGAGCACATAGCTCTCATGTACACATGGCCACTCGTGTACATGCGGCCACAAAGGCACCTCTAGCCACAAAGGCTCTCTAGGTGGTTTCTGGCTCACCACCAACCAGCCACAAAGGCGATACATGTGTGGTTTCTGGCTCACCAAAAACCATTACAAAGTGGTTTTAAGATCACCATGAACTTTCAGATGCCTTTAAAAGGCTTACATTTCATACTTCAACATTTTGGAGTTTCTGGGTACATACAATGATCATTACAACAACTGGACTTGCTTATAACATGCTAGAGAGTCTATTCCACAAACCACACTAACTCAAGAAAACATCTATTTTGTTGTCCACCATAAACGTTGTTGTTGCTCCTTTACCTCATCTTTTCATTGTTCACATCTTGGGCATCTTTGTCGTTATCAAGTAAATTCTTGGAACTCCATGTTTCACCTGTCATTTGTTAGAGTAGCTAATTCTAACAAAACAACTTTACCTACATTGAGTTAGCTAGGCTCAATAAGGCTCAATAATCTTTAAGCATGATTCCAAGAAACTAAATAAATAATGAACTCTTCACATTAGTTTCTTTTTCTGCCCAAAGATGATTATTTCCCAAGCATACCAGTAACCATTCCAACGATACCTGTGAGGGGTCCACTGATAAAGAAACCGGAACATAGGCACTCATAGCCACACGAAGAGAACACAATTTTCCCTTCAAGAACAATAATCCAGGACTCTATGGTCCAATCCTCCGTTGTGTTTTAGTATCCACTCCCTTGGAAACATAATGCCACTTCCCCTGCTCACAATATCAAGGCTTGGTAACTGTTTCCAAGCATGCTTCCTCATGTTCGCTACTTTCCATCACAATCTACTCCCCTGTTCACACCGGGCACACACAAACGCGATCATCATGCAGCTCCAACCACTACTCTTTTATGCCATTTTCATTGTCATGTCTTCATCGTATCTGGTAGTAGAACATTCCTGCAAATACATATGTCTATTGTTAGAACGAGCAATTCCAACAAAGACTAGCACTCGTGACAATAGTTGCCCAAACTAAATGTCACAACATTTAATTTAACTAGATTTACATTACCTACATGACCATTCTTAAAGAAATATTAAACACAGACCACTTGACATCACCCCAACACTTTTGATCTGTACCAGACATACTAGTGAATTGCAAACAAATCACGCAGCAGACTGGGGTAGTAGCAAGGCATCAAGAACATTGAGGAGATCTGTAAACCCCAACGGCTCACCAAAAAATTCACCCATGCTGCTTTCTTCTCCACGCAACAACTCTTGTTGACCTCCCAATTCAGAGGGCTCGAACTGCTAACAGTTTGCTTGAAGTTGATCAATGCCTGCACATCACTCTGGTTGCATCGTTGAATACGACTCTGGTTGCCTTGGTGTACAAAATGCCATAGAAGCAAAACCATAACTATACTCCCCGCGAATCCTTTTTGCACCCATTGGGAATACTTCTTGGCTTCGATATTTCTTTCCAGGAATCGAACACAGGACCCTTCAAAATCGGAAAATCTTCGAGGATTCTTGACTTGGATGGCTATAATATACAAAACAATTTACAGGGGCAGAGAACTGAAAACTGGGTCGAATTGGGGCAAATCTGGATCAAATTGGACCAAAAGGGTTAAATCGAAAGATTTCCGCGTCTATTTCCGCAGCCTTGAAGCGGGCATCGAACTCTTCACGCCCTGCCAACTGGTTTCCATCCAGCCAGCTGATAATTCCATCAACAGCATCCTCAATTTTCTTTTTGTCGACCAGGTCCAACTTCCCTGCAATCTTATCATCTTTGATGGTATTCCTCATGTTGTGTGCATAGTTCTCCAGAGAATTTTTGGCTTCTTCCTTCAGTTTCAGCTCTTCGTTCTGAGCCTTCTATTTCTCTGCATCCTGAACCATCTTCTCTATCTCATCCTTGCGTTTTTTTTTAATGTGTCCACATTTGTTTCGAGCCCAGTCAAGTGCTATGGCATATAGACCACACAATAATGGATTCGCACAGGGGTGACTTCTTCCCTGGACTCGGCCTGCAAAGACGACCTCTCAGATCAGTTCAGCTGTTCGGAATGCAACGAGGGTGGAAAAATGAGTATTAACATGCTGACAGACAAATTCAAGAACGTTCGCTACCCGAGTATATCTTGACCAATCCAAGAAAATGAGATATGCCGATAAACATCCCATACAACAGCAAATATTATACAAAACGGCAACACAACCAAAGTTAATGATGAAACAGCTCCACAATGGCTCCTTGCAAATTAGAATCAGGCAGAATGTGCTCCACCATCGTACAATATATTTGAAAAAAAAACAAATCAAGCCATATTCATGCTAATCATTGACAAGCGGATCTCTTGTAAAAGGAGAAATAACAGCTTATGGTCTCCAGACCCCTCGACTCATCCCAAGAGTAGCACTGAATCCATCTCTAGCTAGCAAACTAACCAGCTCTCCAACGCTCCTTCCACGGCACTCCTTCACTGCCCACTGCAATGGCACAGCTCAAATCGTTCAAGTTTGGGCAGCGTCCATCTCCACGTAGCCAGGAACAATACAACAAACAGATCTGCCTCTTGAGATTTGATTTGTGCAGCGGATTCACGCAGACGCATGAAGACACCACACTGCCATGCGATCTCTGTCACAGCCTTCTAGAGCTTTTACCAACAATGCTCCAGGCTCAGTCCTACACGGCACTAGAACTGCTCTCTGATGGACAAACCAAAAACTAAAACAAACAAAGAATTAAAATAATGCAAATACAGAGATTTATATTCCTATACCCAGGAAGCGCGAGAGGCCCTTACGGGCTCTGAAGCTCTGATACCAAGTTAAAATATCACACTGCAAACTATAATCAAATTCTATATTATGAATGAAGGAAATTACACACATATTTATACAAGCAATAGTCTCAAGATAGGAATTCTATCTTGGACGTACAATAATGTGGTTGAGAGATTCTCTCAACCACACACTAAACTAGGAGAAACTATATTTTAGCGATTTCCTATTATGTAGGAACAAACTCCTCAAATGGAGAATTACAACCATAGACAAGTAAGAATTAATTATTTCTAACTATAAGCCATTTATTTAATTTATGTTAATTTTTTATTAGGATCATCATGATACAGGTTCCATAAAAAAAATGATAAGGGAAAATAAATAAAAACTAAAAAGATTAATTGTATAGGAATATTTGGTGTCAATTTCAATGTGAAGACGAAAGTTGGCCCATATATCCATTTCCGACCCTACTCATAACATGGTCTTTTAAATAGTGAAGGGGTTGGTGTAAACGTCTAGTTGGCGAAGAAAATAACCCCAAGTTCAATCAGCGCAGACACATAGTCAAAATTCGTATATGTTGGTGGATATGGAAGGTTCTGACCCCACTCACCTTGGGTATTGTGTGACTCATTCCTTTCGAAGGCCCGCTTCAGTTTTTTTAACCGACTATTTTTTCTCAAAAGTGAAAAGGGCTACACCATTTCAATGAGTATGCTAAACAGTCCAATAAATTTGAAAGACTAAGCCACCATCTGGATGTGCTCATGTTAACATGTCAATAATTTTGAAATGCCTATACTGATTAGTACTTTGAACTTCGGTACAATTATATATATATATATATATATATATATATATTTTGGGTTATATCGGACTTTATATTAATTATATCATATAATAATTTTATTTTATATATTTTGTATATGGATTACATCGATTAAGCTCTAATATTGGTACATATATGTTAAACAATCAGTATATATGGATTATATAGTATTTATTTTATTGTGTTGTTTGAGCCATGGCTCTTTTCTTTTTATGGTTTCATAATTTTTAAATATAAATTATTTCTGTGAAAGAGAATTAAGAGAATACATATATATATATATATATATATATATAAGTTATTTATTTAATTTATATTAATTTTTTATTAAAATAAATTATTATATGTTTTTGTATATATTGATTGTATTGGTTTAATATTTATCTTGTTCTAATATTGATACATATATGTTAAACAATCTTTATATATACAGTTTGAGTGGGTCTAATGGTTAAGAGCACTTGTTATAGGTTCAAAACAAGAGGGGTAGAGTATATATGCCTTAGTAGACTTAGCAGTGAAACTGATTCCTTGTCCCACAAACAAGGAGATCTCATACACGGATTTGGTGTCTTACATGGCTTAATTTTTGGACTTGGCTTAATTTTTCCAGAATCATATTATATAATATTTATTTTCTTGTGCCGTTTGAACCATGGATTTTTTATGGTTTCACAATTTTTAAATCTAAATTATCTGTGTAAAAAAATATAGAGAATATTTTATTTTTTTTTAATATGATTTTATATTTATAAGCAATTTATTTAGTTTATATTCATTTTTCATTGAAATAAATGCAGTTATCATGATACAGTGTCCATTAAAAAAAAAGCAAAAAAATAAAAACTAAAAAGGTTAACATGTATCTGAATAGTCAGCGTCAATTTCAAGGGGAAGGATCGTAGTTCTGTTAGCGTAAAGGTCTAGCTGGCAAAGAAAATAACCCTGAAGTTGATTATTGTGTTTGACTCATTCCTTTCGAACGTCTTCTTACAAGAGGGTGAATCAGAGTGAGTCGTCAATGTGGAGAGAACAAAATTTTCAATTGGAGCACCAAAAGGGGCCTTCCGTGCATGCTTTAGTATTTCAGCTAATAGATAAAATTCATCCACCTTTGTCTAAATCCATGTTGTATGGAGAATATGTGAGAAAACAACAAAGTGCAGGACTGAGAAACAAGGGAGCTTTAGAATCCGTCAAGATAGAGAGAGATGAAGAAAGATAAACAACAGATTAATCGGCTTATATATTGTATACTGTGTATTTTGTCTTATCTAGTTCCAGACTACATTGGGCTTAGAATATTATTCCCATTAGAAGTCTTGTTCTACAAAGTTGCTTATAATATGTCATAAACTTCGTTAAATTTCTAATGTATATTTAAATGTTCGAAGGTAATATTTAACTAAATGTTACATGGTAATATTGCTTTAACATTAATTGACATTTTGATGGTTGTCTTTAGGGACAAACGGCTATATATCCCATTGGTTTTTTATTAGTGTATTTATTATATATTTAAAAAATCCAAATAAAAAATGAATTTAAATATGTTTAAAGAGTATATCAGTGTTTTTCATGTTAATGTATAGGATTTAATATTTATTTATTATATTTTTTAAATCGGTTTAAAATTAGCTTAAATAAGTGTTGCTCGGTAGTTTATTTCTGTTGTACAAGTGAGAAATCATGCTTTCAAAAAAATTGCATATAATATTATTTTGTCCAATTTAAATTAGAATTATTTGTCAGTCTACCAAATTTGAGCTTGAGCTATAATTCATAGAAATGGCTATACTAAAAAGATTAGAAACATGAAATAGATATGTGTTAATCATGACATAAAACATTTTTGAGACACTCTATTCCTTAATTATTTGTAAATTCTAAACTTTATAATTTGGAAGCTAATAATGGTCAATAAGAAAACTGATTTCTATGGTCTTTCCTTGGAATGTAATAATAGATGAAGGACTTACATAAACCTTACTCATTAGTCACTTTTTGTAAGTTTTCACATTTACATTTTTACTGATGAATATGAATATTTGTACTCCTACATATTAATGTGTTGAGGAACACTTAAAAATGGAGGGAAATAACTCTAGGTAAGTATATGTATTTACATATTATTCCTATCTATTTCTAATGCATAGACATGCTCAAATTATGGTGTGAGATAATTAAGGGTAAATATTTTATTTACCTAAGTATTGGCTAAGGATTTTAATTTTCGTTGGTTTTCTTCAAATATTAACAATTAAAAATAGGGTATTATAACTAATAGACAAAATGGCTTTCTTGATCAAAATCTAGTATTACGAAATTGTGATTAATTGTTGTTTAAAATATATTTTTGGATGCATAAGTGGATTAACACCCTTAAAAACCCTTAAGGAAGAATAAAAAACTTAAACTTATGATTTAAAAAAAAAATCTACTCCAATTTGGACAAAATTAACCAATAAAACTTAAACTTATGGTATTAAAAAATATTTACTAGAATTTGGATCAAATTTACCCAAAAAAATCATTTCATCTATTAGTTAGAATAATCAATAAAAAATCGTTGCACAAGTACATAAAAATCATGGAATGAATATCACAAATGCATTAAAACGTTATGGTAGAAAATATGTGAATTAGTTATCTAGGTGGCCTTATCGTGTCAAGGATATTTGAATATATATATATATATATATATATATTAAATTTTCAAAGTTAAATACTATACCTTTCATTGATCAATGGTAAACTAATAGTAGTCAAGAGGAAAATAAATTGTTATAGTCTTTCCTTTTAATGGGCTAATAATAAGAATGTAAAGCTCTAATTATAAACCCTCTTAAATATGTCTTAACACATCATTGATTGAGCAGTAAGATTAGGAAACCCTTGTATGCTTAAAAACTCAAGGTTATAATGGTTCTACAAAAATCCTTTAAATGCTTAAAAAATTCAAAGTTAAGATGAATTTATCAAGGTATGAATGACCTTGAGCCTTAAAGGATATCATACTCTTACCTAAGAGGTGAGGGGTGGGGTTCTTGGGGTTTTTATTTTTGTTGTTGTTATTATTATTTTGTTTCTTTCTAAGATGTTATCTATACGATGAAATTAGATGTGCTTATAATGGTATCTATAAATCACAAATTGGCTCATAAAATGATAAAGTGAAATGAACAAACTATGCTTAAAGAATTTCCTGTGATCTAAATTCACATTTTAAAAAATGTATAAATAAGTAACTTTGATATTTTTATTCCCTAGTTTTGTTTGTTCATTATCTCTCTATCTAAGTCCCGAAGAAAAAACTAGTGTAAAGTACATTAAAATACATCATCACTATCATATGTTTTTCCTTTTTTTTTAAATAATTTTTTTCTATACATACATAAATATCTACTAAGAAAGACTTCATTATGAAATATATTATTTCCAAGTGTAGTAGAAAAACTATAGGTTAAGTAAAACCATAAAGAGGATGTGGAAATATCAAAGTGCTTGAAATTGTTAGATTGAATAGAGGTACATGATTTTTTTTTATTGTAGAGATGACTCTTCAATGCTAGTGAGTTCTTCATGTTCTTCCACCCCTAACGAGGCCATCATTATCATATTTTTATCAAAATTCAATTATTCTTTTTATTCTTCATTGTTATCAAATAGGAATTATTTTCATTAATTTAATGTATTGGCATTACATTACATATATTTTCCATACTATTTTGTATAGTGCATTTCATTTCCCTTGGTATAATAAATAAATAAAGATAAAATGTGCATGTTTGGTTGGTAAAATTGGGGAATTTATTTTTCTTCCATCAACATTCATCTTTTTCAAGTTGCACACTCTAAACCTTTTGGCTTGCCTTGTCAATGAAATCAAGGGAGCTCATGCAAATGAAAAAAAGGAAAAATACTTAGTAAATTGGTGACTAAACTCATGTGATTGGGCCCAAGTGTAAGTATGGGATTAATTTAAACGATTGGATAACTGGTTAGAGTCGTGATAGCCATGATGGCTTTACCAACATGTCAGAGTGTATGGGAAAAAGGAATGGTCTTTCAGGATGAGGGGAGATTAAGCTCCTATACTTGTTAGAAGTGGTCCCCTAATGCAAATTTGAGGTCCTCATGTCTATAACCCTTGTGGTCTTATTCTAGGTTATTTAGAGATGGTTTCTTCTCTAGTAATGATCCCTAATATGTGGGACAAAGGTTATATGTTGGGGTTGTTCAGTTGTTAACAATTAAGGGTGGAGGCCATTGGAATCCCTTTTTGACAATATATTTTTCCAAGGTTGTAGCTTCAATACCTATAAAAGGAGGGACAATTGAATCTATACATGGATTGACATAGGTTTTCATATTCTCCATGTCACATTGGTATTCCATAGACTAATTATTAGTTGAATTGGTTGATATAGTGAACATATGAAGGATGGATATCTTTCCCATGAGAATAAGACTACATATTGGCACCAATAAGAAATATTGTATGGGTTGGTAAAGCTTATCCTTAACATCATCAAGGAGTGGGTGCATGACAAACAATTGTTGACTATGTGGGAAGGTATATTACATGATGGATTAGGAGATGATGTGGGTGCCTCACTTGAGTGTTGTGTGCCAAATTATGTATTAAATTTGAGAATCACTAGGAATTCATGAGTGTAATGGTGATCAATCCACAGTACATGGTGATGGTTATTGTGTTATCAAGGTTTCAGTGCCCAATTCCCTTAATTAACATTTTGGTTTTGTTTTGGATTATAGAGTATGCCTCCTCAAATGGATTTTTATGCGGTTTTTTATTGTAACCTTGGGTAGGTTGTTGGATAGTATTTTGGCTCTAAATGTGACCGGGAGCACGACCTTGACCTAACAAGAAAATGGTAGTCTTTGAACAAATTTTTTTAAATGTTTCTATGGTGATTGTTTGAGGGTTGGGTTCATGTAGAGTGAGTTTAATTAAGGTAAAATCACTACCAAAATAGTGGTTGGGGCTTGGAAGGGGTGTTTAACCTTAGTGGTAATGAATATAAGGCATGTGGTATGTTCGATAATGAAGGTCCATATAATGTATGAGGTGCATATTGGTGTGGTGATCCTAGCAAGGGATGATGTTTTTCATACATAAAACTGTCAATGTGTTGTTAACTAAAGTGTGGAAGAGAATGTTGGATAGATATGATTAGGAATAGGATGTTATGTGATGAAGAGGTTAACTATGTTTATGATGAATCCTTTCACATGTGTTATGGCATCTAGATTTTTAGGATAAATAAAGGGTACAAATCCTCCATATATACTTATTTTGGGGTCATCTAAAAACTCCTCAATGTCAAGAGAAACCTACGTGTTTGGGGTCAACACCTACAAGCCTACCAAAGTTTCCTAAATAGGTAGAATCTACTATGAGAATGTGGTCTAATGTAGAATTATTTAAGGTATGGAAAAAAAATTATGCTTAAAAGAAAAAAAGTTTTTGAAAACAAGCACACCATATACAAATAAATAACACATACAAGAAATAAATCGAGGAAATGAAAATAAAAAGAATTTCCAAATGAGATTTTATCATTGGTTATAAAGATAAGTGTGGGTGATTCACAAGTGAAGATTGGATAGAGAATAGTAAGTATGTTAAACACTTGTTGATGAGGTAGGAGTTCCCACTATATATATTTGATACTATTTGTAATCCATAAGCATATTCCCTAGGTGAAATCCTAAAATAATTCCCACTATGTTTCCTTTATACTAGTCATGAACTAAAGGGTATATAATCCTTGATTGATTCTATGTAGACTGGACCTATGCAAGGTGGTCCCACACATCTATAATATAAGATCCCCACAAGTTATTATCATTCAAGACAAGAATCCAACCATATTTTCATTAATCAAACACTTTGCTCCTCACATTAATCAGCTTCTAGCTTAAAAAATGTTAACCTTGAAATATTGTTTAGTTGTCTAATTCGAAAGTCTTATTTTACTCAAATAGTAGATGTTGTTTACTAGATAGGTTTTCCCTTGTTTTTGGCAACAAGCTCTTTCTATATGTCGATGTGGGTATCATAGGTCATCAAACTTGAAATAATTATTGCTTTAGTTAAATAATTGACCTATGTGTTGTTTTTGGAATGATATAACTCTTAGATGTTTTTTTTCTCATTGATAAATTTTTTTGCAAAGTCATTAATTTTATTTGTATACAATGTGTTTTAGAATTTATAAAAATATTCAACATCCTAAAAATTATTTAGGAAACTAAAATTTTACAAATTATATAGATAAAATTTACTAATCCAAAAAATATTTATTAGATTTTGGGTAAAGTTGACTAGAAAAAATACAAAAACAAAAACAAAAACATGAAATAATCAAACTACACTATTAAATTTTTGGTAAAAGAGCTTACTAAAGAGAGTGAATTGGTTGTCATCATATGTGAAATGACACTCATTGATTACAACATGAATTTGGTTACAATAATTGACTCCCAAATATTATTACTAAATTTAGGTTTCGAAGAGGGGTCACATGATTTTGGGGTAGGGGGTAATTTTTTTCCCTATGAATCAAGAAAATAGGTGTGTTTGGAGTTTAATTCATAATTTTTAGTGTCCTATTTTATAGTAATCAAAGTGAGGCTTTGTATTTTCATCATTCTAGTCAATTTCTAAAACTTTTTGCTATGATATCTTAGAGATCAAGTTATTAATAGTTCTGATATTTTATCATTGGTGTAATTATGTTAGAATTTTGTGAGAGAAAACGTAAATACATTCATTGATTCCCTAAAGCATTAAGCTAAGTGATTCTAGGGTTAAAGTGTCATCAAAATCATGAGTGAGGTCATAGTGAGTCATGTTTTCTCATCATTGGGACTAATTAGTGGTATCATTTCAGTTAGTTAGTTTGTCAAATCAAGCATGTGTTATGACATCAAATTTCAATACAACATGTATGAAAGTTTTTATGCATCATTCCTTCGCTACGCTTTCATGGTTCAGGCTTCAAATTTCAATGATTGTTCTGAAGGTGAGTTTAGTCATCTTGGGAGTTCAAAATATTTTTTTGGGATTCAAGAAACAGGTGATCTATTATTTGTTCTACCAAAAGCATTCTGTACATATTTTGGAATTTGTTGCACTAATTCTACAGAGGAATTGATGCTCTCAAGGGTAGTCCTTGCACTTCTACAAGTCAACAGTTTATCGCCACCTACACATTTCAAATTCTATTTTTCTTGAATGATTTATCTCATATGTTGTTTAATTCACCTTTACATGTCAAGGAAAGCACTTATATGGCCTTGTAAATCTTGGATTCTTAGCTCATTATGTTTTTTGTGTTGCGCTTGGAGAATTCGATGCACTTTCACACAATTGTTGTGTTTTATGTTTTACCTATGTTAAACCCTCAATTTTCACTGTGTACCTATATTCTAGAGCCTAAAATTTTAATATATTTTATCTGGAGTGTCAGAACCTTGCTTTTGCTGCCATATAATATCAAGAATCCTATTCCTCTTAGTCATTGTGCTTTTTCACTACACCCGTGCATTGGAAAAATTCACTTTATATAGGATCATCATATCATTGCATTTTGGTATAAAATTTGAATTCCTATAGTGTGATGTTTGAAATATAGGAGAATTTCCATTCAAAACCTGTTAGAGACCCTTATCTAGATCCAAAATAAAAAGTTGTGGTACACATGTTGCACAAAATTGTCAAAGCATTGTCTTTACATTTTAGAAACCCTAGAATTCCATTCTCATTATGATCCATGACAATTCCAAACATGAAGAAGAATAAATGGGGATACATAGTCAAGTTTGACCCTCAATATCATGGCTTGATAAACTCAGATCCAACTATTAGGGATTAATTTGAGTAGATTCGTTGCATCAGGTTTTGTGGGAAGATACAGGGTTATAGTGTTCACCTGACCAAAGAGTTTTCCTTAAAATTCATTATGGAAAATGTTAAGGTTGGATTGTTGATTTTTCGAGTATCATATCTTACCATTTCAGCTGCTACATAGATCCCTCTACATGGACAGCAATGGTTCAAGTGCATGCCTCTAGACATAGTCAACTATAAGGATTTTTTAAATCCAGAGTACAAAAAAAGGGAATATGGAGCTATTATTCTAAGGGAATATGTTCTTGAACCCTACAATAAAATTCTTAAGGTCATTGAGAGATATTTCACTTGTCAAGGAATATTTGGGAGATTTTATTAGTACCACTTCAGAGTGTTAATGAATTATATAGGTAAAAGATATTTGAGTTTACCATTCTACTTCTTTAGGAGAATTGGTTAGATGGAAGAAAAAGTTCAGGGTAAACAAATTAAATTAGAGCCTAGTCTCTTTCATTTTTCCTTGATCAAGTTGTTATTAGTGGATAATCTGAAGAAGAAAAATATGACATAGCAGGCATTCCTAGATTCATCCAAGTTGGCAGCTGAGTTTCCAGATAGCCCTTGGATTAAAAGGGACACACCTTCATCTGAGGTAACTTTATCTCTTACTTTCAAGTAAGTACTCTTCTATTCTCTATGTCTAATAACCCCAATAAAATGGCATATATCTAGAATGAAGGTAACAATCTTGATGGATCATCCAACTTCAAAGATTGGAAAAAGAGAATTGATCTAGTCCTTAAGAAAATTAGGTTGTGCAACTTTTTGAAGGCAATGGTCCACCACCAGTTAAAAAAAATAGTCAAGAAGTGGCCATATACAATAAGGGATAAATTAGAGATAAAAATATTCTCTTTGAGTCCATCAAGGAGCATCTCATTTCTTTTGATTTTGATTTAGCTACATTTAAGGAAGTCTATGATAAATCAGTATAATTATACTCCATTAACACAGCCAATCAAAAGATATATCTAAGTAATACTGTGTGGATATAGAATATCAAAAGAAGAGTAAGTGGCTTCACACTTTATGAGGATATAAAAAATAAAAGATAAACTTCAAGGACTCGGAGAAATAATATTTGACTATGATTCGATCACTTCTGTAACATAAGCTCTACCTCCAACATGGGATTATTTTGCAGGATGCATCTATGCTAGAAAGGAAACTTCCACCTTTGAAGATTTGTGAGCTTTATGTGTTCTATAAGAATCAATACTAATGGCTCAAGTTGGTACTCAACATAATAATGATGAATCTCAAGCTTTTGTATAAAGACCAAGAAATAAGTTTGGAAATTTTGGATCTCATGGAAAAAATTGTCATAGAAACAAGGATATGTACAAATTTCAATGTTATGGTTGTCATGAATATGGACATATCAATAGTAAATTAAGTATTTTCATGGATATCGAAATTAAGAGGGGGCTCATAGCCATTTACAATGAAGTAGTTAGAATCAACTCACTAAAGTAAGAAGAGAATTCTCCTTGAAAATTTTCTACATATAATCAATCATATAACTCTAGAAGAAGATAATTTGGAAATATTCATGTCTCCAAAATTTCATCATGAAGTTCAAGAACATGCTAATAGGATGGTAGTTAGGAAAATGGGTGAGTATTCAAGAAGTGTATCAATTGAAGTCAACATATAGCTTGCAACATGCTATAAATTCATCATTTCAAATTAAGTAAAGAAAAATTGACTTTATACATAATAGAATGAACAAGTGAAACTACGATGGCTAGAGGAGAGTATTTATAGAAGTCAACTTTTCTTATATATTTATCATGATGTAGTAGAATATATTCTATGGGAAAATAAGGGAGTTTGAGGTACACATTAAAATAATTCAACACTGTGTATTAGATGGCATCATGGAAGAAATTATTCAATATGTTCTCCCAATAAAAGGAAGAAGTTCACAATCCTCAACTGAAAAGGCTACTCCTAATTATTGAAAGACTAAAGAATACCTTATACTTTGGAATAAAATTGAATGATTCAAGAAGCACTCATGAGTTAGAGATATTATCTTCAAAGGGAGCCAAAATCATAAGGGAGATTGAGATTTATATTTCTATGAAAGAGGTTGAATTTTTGAAAGTGGCAGTAGGCTCAAATTTGGCCCTAGTTGCAGTTATGAAATTATTATCCTTTACCAAATTTGGAGTTGTTTGACCAATGTTGAATTTGACTTTGGAGATGACTCAAAAGAGGGTTTTGCTTGGTATCGTTGCGGCATTTTAGTTTGGTGTTGGTCTTGGATATCTCATTTTTTATCTGATTTTATAAGAGAAGGATTGATGGGTTTTCCCATTGTGGGTTTTTCCCTTGCTAACAAACTAATTTTGGTGTCTCTTGTATATTTTTTATCTTTTTTTTACCCTAGAAGATTCAATATTTTCATAATTCTTGATGAAGAAGAAATAAGAAGAAATAAGAAGTAATAATAAGACATATAACATTCATAAGTAATTATCAAGTAGGGAGCCTAGCTGTTAGACTTCAATACACTTGGTTTCTTAATAAATAATTATCCGAAAAGTATTGAGATCGCTTCTAATGAGATTTGATGCTATAGTTTCAATGTTAGAACAAAAATTGGACATAGATAATGTCATCATGGATAATTTGCATGGAATACTTACAACCTGTAATATTCCCAAATGGGAAAGGTAGCAATATAATGTAGAATGATGGAAAAATAACGCAGATCATCATTTATACAACAAGAGGCCAATATGGAGACCTTTCATTTGTTATTAAAGTAGCAAAAAATGTGTAAGAAATGGCCCATAATATGTATAACAAGAAAATCAAGTCTCCGATGAAGAAAATCCCTCAATATGAGGTGTTGAAACCATATATAAAAGTTGGGAAACCATTACAAAATTATTTTATTACCTCTGCAATGACAGTAGATCATACATCAGATCTAGAGCTGCTATGTGCATAAAAATTTAGATCTATATCAGATCCATGCACTATACAAGCTCCTCTAAAGAACCCCCTTGGGGTTTTCATCAAAACACCAAGTACAAGTTCTAGATTTAAGATCTAAGAATATAGATCTACTGAAAAATACAGATCTAGAAAGTGTGGTTGATCTTATATGAGCAATAGAATAGCCTCCTCCAATAGATCTCAAAACTAAAGGGAATATCCCCAACACTAGAAAATAAACTCTCCAAATGGTGTGCTAAACCACCCTACAACTGCACCTATAGAAATAATGTAGATCTGAAAGTAAACTATGATGTAGGGATCAAAATATGGTTGGCCTGATGCCAAGATCTGAAAATAAGATCCAAAGCCTTCAATATTGTCCTCCCAATGAAGCGGAAACCTCCTCCACTGAAAAGGAGTACTGAAATGGCCTAGATCTGAAAGATATAGTCTCCACTTGCTGTAGCTTGCAAAAAAAACCAAACCCTAAATAGGATCAGTGCAGTAGTTCAAAGAACAAGCTTGGCCCTAATATAGATAGTGGACAATGCAATACAAACTCCTCCAAGAGCTACTCAATGGGAAGAGGTGGGATTCCCGATCAAGAACACCCAATGCTAAACAACATTCAATCTAAGTTAAACAATAAGAGAAATATATATGTCTAAATAGACCATATATTCATAAATATGATAAACATCAATAACCCTCTAATGCTGCCATCCTCCTCATTTTATAAATTAAGAGCTTGCAAACCCTAAACCACTTCCAATGAGATCAATTATTTCACACAATTCATCTCCATCTAAAATTGTGTTGTACCTCATTGATGGCCACTCCTCCATGACAACATTGTAGATTTGGTCAAGGTTGACCCAGTCAAAATGATCTAGCCCCTTTCACACCAAGGGTGCTTCAATTAAGTTGCCAATATTTGTCTCTTTCATATTTGCATTGATTTATTCATGATTAAGGATAAATATGGACCTCCTTTGCCCTATTATTCTTTAATAAAAGTAATAAAACAAAAATGAATATTCCAATTAGCTCATGACTAATTGGGAATATTACAGTCCTCCCTTCCCAAATTTTTCTTGTCCTCAAGCAACTGACAAGGTGAGTGCTTCAAATCTTCTCCTCCTCCATTGATGACACCAACATGTGATAAGATTCCTCCATAAGCTAAGTGTTCACCAATCCATCCCTCCATGAATTTCTCCTCCAAAGTTCTCATGAGATGTAAATAACATGTAGCATAAGGTACATGGAGAATCTCCATCCTATACGGCACATACATACCTCCCATCCTCCCTTCATACATTCCCATAAAAATTACAAGTGCATCATTAATGTATGGGATCAAAACTACATACATACAAATAGAAATTTGTGCATATGGAGGATGGTCATAGTCCCACATGTGGAACCATCGCAGTGCATCTCTTGACTACATCAGATAATGATGTGGTAAGTGGTTTCCCCATGACTTACTTGCTGCCCAAGTCATCTCACTTTGGCTGAAAGTGTGAGATATATTTGGTGCCTTTGGAGTGCACCCATTATGATAAAAAATCATCTCCCTTTGTCCTCCAAGGGAGTGGCCATGTTCAGAAATTGCTTTGGCCCAAAGTTGGCCATGAATTTTATAAGGTATAGTACTCCTTCTTGGAGCTATGGCATACATAGACATAGTAAAATAATTCATATTTTCATCAAATAAAACAGTAGGTACAAAAGCATGTCTTTCACCAAAGTTCCTCCTTAAACAGACGGAGTGGTGCATAGATCTATCTCCTTTCTCACAAGAAGAAAGAGATGGTTGAATTAACTCTTTTATAGAGTCATGTTGTTGTCCCAACTCCATATGTTTCATTCATCTTTGAAAATTCAGGTGTATTTCTCCTTCAAAGCCCTTCCAAGCATAGCTCCTCATGATGATGTTGTAGAATCTCATGGAATATGTGTGATTGAAAAAGAACTATTCATAAGCTCTTTGTAGTAACTTCTCCTTGAGCTTGGAGGCTCTATATAAGAATATCATACCATGATAATAGATGACTCCTTCTTGTACTGAATATCCCTCTTCATGTAGCTGGTCATCAAGTATCATGCATGTATAAAGATCCTTGGAATAATCCACCAACAGTTGGGATTTCCAATATGGATCAATCTCCCATAGTGACAACGTTGATGATCTATCAAAAAGAACATATGTCATATGGTTTTTCTGCTCCTTGACATCTCCCATGCCAAAGGTATATGTTGGAAGGTCATTCCTTCCATGCATCTCCTCCCACAATGTAGAATTTGAAATGAGAGTGGGTAATGATGATATTGGGAGAATGTCTCCCTCCTCCTTGAGCCTACCCAAGACTCCCAGCGCTGTATCATTTCCTTATAATGCTCCCATCCCTCTTGGAATATGCTTGGAGCATCATTTTGTGAGATATCTCTCACCAAATCTGAATCAGGTGGCCTCCCAGGTGGTTTTCCACTAGATAATAGTGTCCCATGCAACAATCTCATGAACATAATAGTTGGGACTGTAAGGTCCTTACTTCCACTGCGCAAATCCATCTCTGATTTATGTGTGGAAGTTGTATGTGAGGGATATGTATTCATGCCTTTTATCATTTGAGTCTTACCACTCTTTTTATCCACCCATTCCATCTGCAAAGCCTCCCAATCAGTGGTGACTTTCCTCAAAGTAATCAACCATTTAACACCCAATATCACACTAGTGTCCAGTATGTCAACCAAAAAGAAGTGATCAATCAATGTAAATATCCCCATGGTGACTGATAAGGATGGGAAATATTGCATGCATTGCATTTTTCTATCTCTTGTGACCAAAATAGATAATCCCTCAAAAGCATCAGTGGGTATTACCCTCCTTTGCACTAGTTGGGCATCAATAAAATTGTGGGTGGCCCCACTATCAACCAAAATAGAAACCCTCTGATTCAAGATGGAACCTTGAACTCTTAAGTTCAAGTACTTAGGTACTCCTCTCAAATATGAAAGGGCCCCTCCAATAGGAGAAAATTCTCCATTCCCATCTCCTGATGGTGTTGGTTCTCCTCCTGCAGTGTTAGCACTGTGACCTCTTCTTGGTTCATCTTCTTCTTCCTCCTCATCATATGAGAAGACCTTTATTTAATTTGTTTTTCCAGCTGCACATCTATGTCTAGGTGCCCATGATTCTTGGCAAGTGAAGAAAATTTTCCTTCTTCTTAGATCTCTCTAGACATCAACATCAAGAAGTTTTTTATTTTGACTCTCCTTAGAAGGAGCAGACTTTTCTTCCTTTCCCTTTGAAGGAAAAGAGGGCTTATGCTGAAATGTTGCCTTAGCTTTTGGCAAGGCATCTTGAAGGTCTCTAGCACTTTCAGTAGCATCATGTAGGGTAGTGGGCTTAGTATAATTAACCAACCCATGAAGAGGTTCATCTAACCCATTAATGAACATGTACACCCTTCTTGTTGTAGACAAATCAGGAACCATAACAGAAAGTCTTAAAAATTCAGAAATGTAAGTTTCTGCATTACCTGATTGTTTCAAATTTGCAAGGCTCATGAATGGTGCTTCTAGATCTCTTCTATCAAATCTTTCCACCAGCCTTCTGGTGAACTTTGAATAAGTAGTCACATTGGCATGACCTAATGTAGACAAGCCATGGAACCCCCAATCATGTGCTTCACCCTCAAGGTGTAGCACTCCAATCTTAAAGGCTTCCATTTCTGGAACCTTGTTCAACTGAAAGTAGATGTCAATTTTTTCTACCCAATATTTGTAAGAACACTTGGATGACCCATCAAAATTGGGTAAAAGGAATCTGCCCATAGTGTGGTGTCGATCATGATTCTGAATGAATCCACCACCTCTATGATGATGCCCTGTTCTTCTATTGTCCTTTATTTGACAATATTCTTGAAAACTCAAGTGATCTTTGAATATCTGATTTTGAGACTCATACTCTTCAAAATATTATTCAAGGGATTCATGCTCTTGAAACCCTTCATTTCCCACAACCAAAAATGTAGGCATGGTAGAGCGTTGGGAAACTTGTGGCTGATGCACTAGTTGATCATTTCAGTGGTGAGACATGCCAGAGCCTTCTACATGATGAAATATTTTAGGGGATTCCTTGAATATGTCCATTCTAATCTCCTTTATCTCCCTAGCAATGTATTGCATGGCTCTAAGAAGGATCTTAGGGAACTCCTTCTCTTCATCTTCACCTCTAGATAAAGGGGCTTTACCCTTGTCTTCGTTATCATTTGTATAATCTAAATTTTTGTGCCTTCTCTTTTGATACCTCTTTTCTCTATCAGTAAGAGGCTCTCCTTCTTTAGAAGACATATTGGCTTTAGAATGCACAGGCTATGCCAAGATGATGCTCTGATACCACTGTAATATTCCCAAATGGGAAAGGCAGCAATATAATGAAAAATGATGGAAAAATAAAGTAGACCATCATTTATAAAACAAGAGGCCAATATGGAGACCTTTCATTTGTTATTACAACATCAAAACATGTGTAATAAATGGCCTATAATATGCATAACAAGAAAAGAAAGTCTCCAATGAAGAAAATCCCTCAATATGAGGTGCTAAAACCATATGTAAAAGCTGGAAAACCCTTACAACATTATTTTATTTCCTCTACAATGGCAGTAGATTATACATCAGATCTAGAGCTTCTATGTGCATAAAAATTTATATCTATATCAGATCCATGCACTATACAAGCTCCTCTAAAGAAACCCCTTTGTGGTTTTCAAAGCAAAAACACCAAGTACAAGTTGTAGATCCGAGATCTAAGACTGCAATATACTTGAAAAATATAGATCCGGAAGGTGTGGCTGATCTGATATGAGCAATAGAATAGCCTCCTCCAATAGATCTCCAAAGTGAAGGGAAGATCTTCAACACTAGAAATTAACTCTCCAAATGGTGTGCTGAAACCACCCCGCAACCGCACCTACGTAAATAACGCGGATCCGGAAGTAAACTACATTGTAGGGATCAAAATATGGTTGGCCTGATGCCAAGATCTGAAAATAAGCTCCAAAGCCTTCAATACTGTCCTCCCAATGAAGTGGAAGCCCTCCTCCACCGATAAGGAGTACTGAAATTTGCCTAGATCCGAAAGATATAGTCTCCACTTGTTGCAGCTTGCAAAAACAACCAAACCCTCAACAGGGAATCAGTGTTGTAGTTGAAAGAAGAAGCTTGGCCCTAAGCCAAATAGTGGACAATGCAATACAAACTCCCCCAAGAGCTACTCAATGGGAAGAGGTGGGATTCCCAATTAGGAACACCTAGCTTAACAACATTCAATCTCAACTAAACAACAAGAGAAATATATATGTCTAAATAGACCATATATTCATAAATATGATAAACATAAACAACCCTCTAATGTTTTCATCCTCCTCCTTTTATAAGTTAATAGCTTGCAAACCCTAAACCACTTCCAATGAGATCACTTCTTTCACACGAAGCATCTCCATCTAAAACTGCGATGTACCTCATTGATGGAAACTCCTCCATGACAACGCTGTAGATTTGGTCAAGGTTGACCCAGTCAAAATGATCCAGCCCCTTTCACACCAAGGGTGCTTCAATTATGTTGCAAATATTTGTCTCTTTCACATTTGGAATTGATTTATTCATGATTAAGGAGAAATATGGACCTCATTTTCCCTCTTATTATCTAAACAAATTAATAAAAAAAAATTGAATATTCCAATTAGCTCATGACTAATTGGGAATATTACACAACCTATGAAATAAGAACATAGTAGGAGAACACATGGAAAAGAGAAGAAACTTTTACAAAATCGAAGAAGGCAGTGAAAAGAAAGAAATAGCCTAAGACAAGCCATGGTTGTAGTTGTGGTGAAGATTCAAATTAAGAGATTGCAAATTTTGTGATGAAATTGAAAAGAGGAACCGAAAAATACACAGGTAAGCTTCTCTTGAAGTACTTCAATTCTGATGAAGTTTTTCATTTCACTTCAAAATTCCCTTATGAAAAAATATTAGATAAAAAATAAGAACAAACCCCCTATGAAAGTGAAAAATAATAAAAGAATATACAAGAATAATGGTAAAAAGAAAAGCTTCAAGAAAAGTTTCTACTCAAAGGAAGATAAGTCTTCATTGAATGAAGAGATAAATAGACAGAGTGAAAATGACACAGGAAGAGTATTATTCAAGGAAAGGGATAACGAAATGGAATCTCATGAAGTACAAGAGTAAGATGAAGAAGAAGAAGGTGAGGTTGATATTGAAAGAGAAATTAGGGATAGATTTCGAAGGAGACCCATATATTCTTCTTCCACTGGGAGGACAGTGGGATGACCTCGGTAAGAAATTGTTTTTAAAAGTTTTTGAATATTTGTTTTTTGTATTTTTTATATGTGTACCAAGAGTTTAACTTTAGTTTCTTATTACATATGTTGGAGTGATGAGGCCTCCAAGGTTATCCCAGGTAGCGATGGGTGGTTCGACAGGTGAAGGACATTTTTTATGATGAGGGTGCTAACCCTATAGTCAAGGTGGAGAATAACCTCACACCTTTGATGAGATGCATACCAAACTATGCCTTAGTTGATGATATACCAATGTAGTACCAGAGACATACTATGGGGGTTTCAGCTCGAATCCATCGACTCCTAGGCTGAGTAGTCAAATTTGTAACATATTACAACCAACACCATGCCAGATGATATATATTCCTAAGTTATTCCTTTTGATTGAACTTATGTAGGCTCGAGAATACATGTGTCTTGGGACACAAATTTTTGACATCTTGATGTAGAAAAGTTTTTATAGACCTGATATATATATATATATATATATATATATATATATATATATATATATATATATATATATATATATGTATGTATGTATGTATGTGTTACATAGTAATTTGTCACCGTCCCTACCATTCCCCGTCCCGCACAATGGAGGACCCATTATGTGACCTGTGAGCAATGTCATGCCTTGAAACCATCATCATTGTATTCCTCTAAACATGAGCTTCAATTGCCCTAAAGACATCTCCTTGCAAAAAACCATGAAAACATCTCCTTTTGCATTGGCGCGGGCAGACAGTTCATCACTCGCGCCAATGGGGAAAATCCCGCAAAGAGGCCGCGCCACTGGCGCTCTGTCCCAGAGTAGCAGTCACGCCAGCCAATTTAAGGAGTGTTTTTTAAATAAATATGGCGGAAGTTGTGTTTCAACAAACTCAGAAACCATTACCTATCTTGAGTTGGGAGGTTTGGCTACGGGAGTTCCATGGAAGGGAAGTGGTTTGCCACCTTTCATGGAACCTTCCTTGATGATAGGGCCAATCCCACAATAATAGGGATCCCAACTCCCTCCTTCCCCATCTATAAAAGCTTGCCTATTGCCATTGCAAGCTAGTCTTGAAGTGCCTAAGCTTTGAATCTCCAAATTCCCAAGAGCCTTCGTGCTATAAGAGCCCTTTTTCTTCCCGTAAGGCCAACTCAAGTAAGGAGACTATCGTCGAGAGGCTCTAGAGAGGCTTGCCCTTTCCCTAGCGAGCTTTTCGAGACGTGAACGACTGGGGACCCTTCCGAAGGAGACCACGGCGTCAGAACATTGGTTGTACTCTCTTTCGATTGCTTATTAATGAATGACTATCGGTTATGGTTCCACTCTGTTTTTCACTTATGTTAATAATGAGTTATATCCTTTCTGACTGATATATAGTTGCGCATTCTGGATTTTATGCTTGTATTCGTGTTGTTTCTTGCATGTGTAGGTGTCCATTCACGGAGATCGTGGGGATTGTGATCTACCAAAGCTGAGTAATGGGAATGATGTCCTTTCTCCGAATCATAGCACTGGACTCCAGGTAGGCCTCCATCGTTGGCTTATTTATTCGCAATTAGGAACTTGCGCTGTAGCATTTGATGATTGTTGCTAGACCCCTGATGGGCTAGTAGGGATCGCCTCTGTCCGCAGAGGGGATTTACCTCCTCAGTAATTTTGCGACTCCACTGGGGATCATCTAGTCTTCACTGTCTTGTTTGGATTGTCTCGTTTTGATTGTTTTATGATTTTCCTTGCTTGGTTAGCCTTTTGGGCTGGCTTCTTTTGATGTTTTTGTCTCTTGGTTTGCTTAGTTTACATTGATCTGCTTCTGGAGTAGTCCTTTTTTATTTTTGGCTGAGAAACTCAACTGGCGTGCTTTTTAGCCTGACAGTCGTGCCAATTGGCGCATGTTGTTGTTGTATTGCCTGCGCCAATTGCTTGCTGGCGCCAGTTGCAACCTTACAGTCGCGCCACTCCTGTAGGGTATTTGAGTTTTCTCAGTTTTGAGCTCCCTAGGTCTGGTCAGTGTTTTTCTTCTTGATTTTTCGACTACCTGAGTTTGCTGGAGTCCTGTTTGACTGGGAATTTGCCTTCGTCTTTTGGTTGTTTGCTTTTCTCCATCGATTTCACGTTTTAAGCCCTAGGGAATCTAGTGGCTTTGTGTATCGAGCCCTCCTTGGGAGTTTTGGTTTTTCGTTTATCCAGTCAACTCTCTGATTGCTCCTCCGCATGCTTTTAGTAGTTGTTCACTGTTTTGTTGCGATTTTTGGGTGATTGCTCGTTTCTTCATTCAAATTTTGTTTGGTCTTGCTTTGGGCCTAGATCACACGGTCCATTGGAGCCTTTGAGTCTTTTTATTGGTTTTGAGAGACTTTGGTCGATTTGAGATCTGATTTCTCGTGTCATTGAGTGAAATTGCTTTGTTTTGCTCTCTTAATATCGTTTCTCAAGTTGTTTCGTTTTTTTTCTGTTTGTTTAGTGTATCTAACTATCAAACATTGAAAATTACAAAAAAAAAAAATCTATTTTGCTTTTGGTTGATTAGTGCAAATTGCAATCTTTTCGATTTTACTAGTAATTAGTAATTTGAATGAAAAGTTTTCAATTTCATTAGTTGCATTAGAGATATCATTGTTTGTCTTCCGATCATTTTGTTTGTGTAAAAACTCTCAACTCTTTTGTAGCTAGTTTTCATCGAACGAAATGTTGGACTGTGGCATGTAGCTTTGCATTTTAGAGTTTTTGAGATGACACATTCGTTAGGGCCTGAAAACTGAAACGTAATTGAAGATCAACTTTAAAATATACTCAATTTACACTAAGGCAGCATTGAAATCTAACGGAACATATTTAGAGGTCTAGGCTAGAGACGTGTTCCAGCGTCTTTAAACCTAGTAGATGTCGCTCGCCTTTTATCTTTAGACAGTGCTAGTACGGACTTGTGCTCCCCGTACTGTCATGTATATAAAGGGAGACCCCTCTAGGTTTTCAATCCTTTATCCATAGGAAGCCGAGTCTGCCACCCTATACCCGTGATACACCGAACACAGCATTCGGGGAGATTGCCTACACGTACGGAAAGTCCTTGGTTGATTTGTCTTTCATTATTGAAACCAAGGTGTATATTGCAGTTCACGGTTATTTGGTACACCCTTTATGCCTAGTATTCCTGAGCAGTCATTTGGTCTTTTCTGACTCCCTAAACTTGAAAAGACCGTGAAGCGCTTGTCCTTTCACACTTGTGTCAAATCTGAAAGAGATAGAGTCATATTTTATCGTTTCTCGACTCTTAAAACATGAAACGGTGAAGTTTCTTACTTTTAAATGTGGTAAAAATTAATCACCCGCGATTACATGCCCTCTTAGATATTGCTTGTTGACCGTTTGATCGTGTGTCTTGACTCTTTTTCAGCCCGTGTGTGTGTTTGTTTTTTCTTCTCTTGTCGTTTGCCATAGTGGCGGAACCCTCGGTTTCGTCTACTAGTAGTCCTTACACGGACGATTCATCAGAGGTTTCCCAATCCTCTGCTGAACCGCATCAGCCTATTGTTTCTGATTTTCTTGACGGGGGACCAGGTCTTGCTAAGAAACCCTTTGGGGGACCAGTTGAGTTCGATTGGCCCTTTTCGGACCCTGTGTCTGAATTGAGATTAGGAGCTGATTTCCTTTATCTTACATCGGGTTCACCTTTTGTTGCTGCTATATTTCCTCCTAGTCCTCACCATTTATTGCGCGATTTAACGGCAGGATCAACCATGAGTGATTCTGGTGAGGAAATCCCAACGTTTGGTGAAGACTATCAGCTCTTCCCACAAAGATTGTTTCCGGGAGACAACTCTGAACTGGCTGACATGTCAACAGCCAGTCCCTCTTTACCGCCGGGATATAGTTCTTTGGGATAGATTATTTCTGCCGCAGCCTCTATGGGAGTGTTAGCTCCTTCTCCGAGGCCAGCTGCTACTACGCCCGGGGTGTCTCCTCAAATGCCTGTTACCTCTGTTCCCGTCCGGCCCACTATTTGTGTGGCCGCCTATTCTCCTGTTGTCACAGATCCCTCTGCCAGGGCTATGCCAACTCCTGAAGATATCTATCTAGCGACTGCTATACCGGAGAATATCTCTCCAGAGGAGTATCGGTTGTCTCTGCAACAGCCAAACCCCAAGGTTGGACCATCCTCCCAAGATCCCAACCGCTCTCACTTTTCGCACTATGCACAGGATGGTACTCCCATGTATGCTTTTCCAGGTCAGTATGATGAGCACAGGGACATTTTATGTCTGCCCGCACTTGAGGCTTACCTCCATGCTCAAGGTTTACCTCATCACCAGGCTTATAACCCGCAAGGGCAACCTTTCCAAGGCCAACCTTCGGGCCAACTTGACTATCCTTATGACCCACAAGGGCAGCCCATCCAAGGCTACCTTGCGGGCCAGCAAGGGCCATTGTACGGTCCGCAAAGACAGTATTACATCCCTTCCAGTCAACCTGTTCAGCCTCAGCCGGGGTACCAACCGGGACCGGTCTATGGTCCTGGGGGGTAAATCCAGCCTTCTTTACCCATGCAACCACAACATCCTGTTGTTTCTAATGTTGCATATCATCCAGGACCATCCTATGGTTCTGCTTCAGGTCAAACCGGTTTCCAGCAACCACCTGGCCCTATTCCTCCACCAAGCCAACCGGTTCATCTGGTACAACCCGGTGTTCCGCCTCCAGGCCAACCGGCCCATCCGGTACAACCTAGGGCTCCTTTACAGCCAGGTCAGCCTATGCAACCAGCGCAGCCTGTCTATCCGGGTCAACCTGGTCATTCAGGTCAGCCCTCTCAGTCGGGTCAACCTGTTCACTCAGGGCAGCCCACTCATTCTATCAACCCTGCACAGCAGCCGGTTCATTCGATGCTGCAGCCAAACCAATAGCTGCGCCCTACGTATTAGGCTCTGCAGGGTTCCACTTTTCAGCAGCCTACTCATCCTCAGGGTGGTTATTATCCTCATGGTCAGTCTCAACCGAACTATAACCACCCCAGAGGCTCTCAGTATTATCCTCCTCCACCGGGTTTTACCTACACTGAGCAGCCAAATCCAATTGTTGCTTATACTGGGCCGACACATAATCAGGGTCCGTACCCTGGTTATCAAGCCCCACACTCTGGTTACCAGCATCCAAATCAGTCTGGTTATACGACCTGTGCCCCCTACGGTCAGAATCTTGCAGGACAGAACCCATGGGGGCAAGGATATTCACAACCATTGTGGAGTATGGGTACCGGACCTCATCCTGGGCCTGGCATGACGGTTAATCCACCATTGCCGTTCCTGGCTACCTTGGAGCTGCCGGATGTTTCAAAATTGACCAATGATCTGATTTTACATAATCCGTATTGGCCTCCGGTTCCCACCAAGATACCAGGTGATTGCCCCAAGTTTGAGGGAAAAGCTGGAGAGGACCCCGAGGCGCATGTGATGACGTATCATCTTTGGTGTTCGTCTGACTCTTGGGTCGACGATTCAATTTGTCTACGCCTCTTCCAGCGTACTTTAACAGAAGCTGCTGCTAAGTGGTACATAGAGTTATCCCGTGGCATTTTCCAATATTTCAATTCTTTAGCCATGGCTTTCCTCACGCATTTTCAGTTACCGGTTCGTTATGAAGCCGGGACACACCTCCTGACTTCTCTGAAGCAGGATAAAGCCAGTCACATCTCTGATCACATTCATGAGTGGCGGCGCCATCGTAGACTGATCAAGTTTCACATACCTGATCAGATACTGACTCACTGGTTCACCACCTCCTTTGTGAATAAAATCGCTCAAGATATTGTGATGGGAGCGTGTGTGACGGAGGAATAAGCCATTGCAATATCTGGATCTTGTGTATTCTCAGTCCGGAACGCTTTATGATATCTTGCCTGATGCTCCACGGTCCGGAACCTCTAAGGCTCCGTCTACCCCTGCGATGGATGGTGTCATTGGTTCTGTCTCTCAGAATTCGAAGAAATATTCGAATGGGAAGCAGAAGTCTAATTCTTCCAACAATGCTCCTGTTAATCCTGCCTCATCCGATTCTGGCAAAACCACGGAGGTGAATGCCATTCAGGCCAATCCTACGGACAAATCCTCCAAGGGGAAGAAGAAGGGCAAAAGAAAATCTAAATCTGATGCCCTGAAGCCAGAATCTAAATCTCGTACTGAGGATGGCTCTCAGCGTAAACCGAAATACCCTTGCCTAATTTGTGAAGGGGACCATTATACTAAGGATTGTCTACGACGGTCCGAGGTTAGTCAACTTCTTAAGGGCCCTAAAGGGACTCCGTCAGTTCTAAAAGAGCCATTCCCATCTCAGCAGACCCAGATGGTCGAACAGCCGTCACCATCTGCACCATTTGGGTCCCAAGTTTTCATGGTGAAGAGTGTTGCACCTATCTCTGTCGCTACGCGGTCGAAGGATTACAACGAATCGCGGCAGGCACCCGGGAAGGCAGTTGCGGATGGACCGCCTCCCCTACCTGCCTCTGCTTCGTTGGAAATCGAGAAGCCTACTCCTGAACCCGTTGTGAAGCCACCTTCTAAAGGTGTTCTTCGAAGATCTTCTTATAATCCAAATGCTCGTGCCGCTTAACATTACAGCACTGTTGAGGATTTGGCACAGGCACCATTTGCTATGTCTGCGCTGGAAGTTATTCAAAGTTGTCCTTCACAATGGAAGGCTTTATTGTCTTCGATCGGGGGTATTGATCCCGCCGACTCGAGTCTTCTCACCTTCGATCTAGAGAATTTCACTCCCCAGCTTCCACATCAAATCGCTCTTGTCATTCAAGTCGGGATTAACGGTCTTAACATTCATAGGGACGTCGTGGATGAAGGTGCCTCTACCTGCGTTATGTCCTCCGCTTTCTGGAAGGCCATCGGCTCTCCAGCCTTTTCGTCATCTCCCAATGCCCTCGAGGCATTTGATGGTCGGGAATGCAAACCCCTGGGTGTTCTCGAGAGTATAGCGATCACATTACAGGGGAAGACTGTCAACGTGGAAGTAGAAGTAGTCGACGCCAAACTCAACTACAATATACTGCTTGGCCGCAGCTGGACCCATGCCATGCTCTGTGTGCTGTCCACCGTCTTTCGATTCATTAAATTCCCTCACGAGGGTAAAATTGTCACGGTGGATCAGTTGTCATTTTTCACCTCTACCTCTGAGAACAACGTGCCATACGTGGATCAGATTCCAAATCCCCCGGACAGTGTAGGACCTGGTCTCTTCAAAGACCCGGTCCTCATGGGTATTTTTCCCGCACCACCACTGCACACCGCTCAAGTTAACATGATTTCTAGGTCCAATGACCCCTGGCTTATTCCTACACCTGAGCAGGTGTTTGAGTTTGGAGAATCAATGCCCTTGACTCCAGTAGAGATCAGCTACTATGAAATTGTTGCTGCATCTGATCCTCCACCTCCTCAGCATGCTCCATTGAGCATGGATCTCGACGTCTACTCTCAATCCCCCTGGCTTGGTCAGGCCGATTCACCTGACCCTCTCAAAGAGACTTTTCCTTCCGATGAGGCCATCATTGAAACTATGTCTCTTGAGAAGATGACTTAGGGTGATGGACATCATTGCTCCTCGTTTATGCCAAGCTTGGGGGCAATGACTGACTGTCTGGAGCGTTATGCTACTCAGGTTCCTACCCCTCCTCTTCAAACGTCCATCTTGACGTACGAGGTTTTTTCGGAGGGTAACCTAGGTAACATTACTCAAACCATTCCAATCAACATCTCCGTTAAACCGGGGATCATTGATAATATTCATGTGGGTGTGACTTGTTCTCCCGATGAGATTCAAGTCTATACTGAGCTTTTTTAAGAATTCAGAGATGTTTTCGCATGGTCCTACGAGGAAATGCCAGGGATTGATCCTAGTATCGTAGTGCATGAGATTCCAACCTATCCTGGTGTGAAACCCATGCGCCAACGTTTATGCCCCATGCATCCTCGGAAAACCGCCGCCATTAAGGTAGAAGTTGAAAAAATTCTGAACGCGAGCTTTATTTATCCTATCCCCCTCACAGAATGGGTGTCTAACATTGTCCCTGTCGATAAAAAGCAGGGTACGATTAGAGTCTGTGTTGATTATCGTGACATCAATCACGCCTGTCCCAAGGATAATTATCCCACGCTGTTCATAGACCAGATCATCGACGAATGTGCCGGGAGTGAGATCTATTCCTTAATGGACGGTTTCTCAGGATATAATCATATCAATATTGCACCTGAGGATCAGCACAAGACCACATTCATCTGTCTGTGGGGTACTTTCACGTATAAAAAACTCCCATTCGGCTTAAAGAACGCTGGCGCTACATTTCAGCGTGCGATGTCATATGCTTTTCATGACATTCGCCATATCGTTCAGTCGTATCTGGACGACTTGCCAGCTCATTCAACTAAGCGAGAGGACCATCCTGAACATCTCTGCCAGATCTTTCTTCGTTGCAGGCGCTACAACATTAGGCTCAATCCTCATAAGTGCGTCTTCAGCGTGGATTCTGGCCGTCTTTTGGGATTCATAGTCTCAAAATACAGGATTTGCCTTGACCCCTGAAAGGTTGAGGCCATTATTAATCTCCCATCACCCTCCTCCCTATATCAGTTACAGAGTCTGCAAGGGAAAGCGAACTTTCTTCGGCGCTTTATCCCGAATTATGTCCAGGTGGCCAAATGATTCACTTGTCTATTAAAGCAGAACGTTCCCTTCCACTGGGATTAAATCGCTCAGCAATCCTTTGAGAAGCTGAAGACGTTGCTTGTCAATGCTCTGTTCCTTCGTCCTCCGGACTACCACCGCGACTTCACTTTATATCTCGCCGCCGCATTTAGCACCGTAGCCATGGTCTTGGTGCAGGATGACGATGACAGTAATGAACATGTTGTTTATTATCTGTCACGGAACCTTCTCGATCCAAAAACGCGTTATGCTCATGTCGAGAAGTTGGCATTAGCAGCAGTACACGCTGTACAACGCTTTCGCCATTACATCCTTTTGCGTACGATAACAGTGGTTTCAGACTGCAACCATATGACGTATATTCTCTCTAGACAGTTACTGGGGGGAAAGTACTCCAAATGGATTGTTCTCTTGCAGGAGTTTGACTTAGAGTTCACTACCGCTAAGTCAACTAAATCACTGGTCTTCACGGATCTTATATGCTCTCTCCCTACAGACTCTGCTCCTTCACACTCTGAAGACCATATACCGGACGAAATGCTTTTCCTCATCAGTACTCGTGACCCTTGGTATGGTGATATAATTGTGTATCTTCAGACCTCGACATTTCGGTCTGAGTTGGATAAAGTTGCTCGCCGATGGATTCGGCATCAGTCCTAGCCCTACCGTATAGTAGGGGATACCTTATACCGCATTGGAGTAGATTCGGTGCTCCGGCGGTGCCTAATCTTGGAGGAGGCTGAAAAATTCCTAAATGACTACCACAGTGGCAGCTGTGGTGGACATATGTCCGGGTATGCTACTGCACAGAAGATTCTGCGAGCAGGTTATTTTTTGCCTTCCATATTCAAAGACTGTATCACTGCAGTCCGTAAATGTCATGCGTGCCAGATATTTCAGCGCAAGATGCGCGCGCCGCCTCTCCCATTGCATCCCGTTATTACCGTCGGCCCTTTTGCGAAATGGGGCATGGATTTTATGACGTGTAACCCTCACTCGGTCGGGGGGCATGCGCATATAATTGTCGCCGTCGACTACTTCACCAAGTGGGCCGAGGCGATGCCTACACTAGCTGCTGACGATAAAACGGCTGCTCAATTTATATTCAACCACGTTATTGCATGGTTCGGGGTTCCTCAAGCCATCGTCACTGATCAGGGTACTCATTTCCGAGATTATATGATGGTGGAGCTGACTTCAAAGTTGGGCTTGCGTCACGACAGCTCAACACCATATTACTCTCAGGCGAATGGTCAGGTTGAAGCAGTGAACAAGGTTCTGGTCACTATGCTTCAATGAACAGTTGGTATTCACAAATCCAATTGGCATCTCCAACTGTTCTCAGCTCTCTGGGCATACCGAACATCTGCTAAGAGTGCAACCGGATTCACACCATTTCAATTGGTGTACGGTCTGGAAGCAACTCTGCCAGTTGAATGCGAGATTCCTTCTCTGAAATTAGCTGTGGAACTTCTACCTGATACTTCTGCTGAGGAAGAACGTCTTCTGTATCTGGAACGGTTAGATGAAACCCGTCGTCTAGCTGCTTTGATCATTGAAGCACAAAAGAAGAGGGTCAAAACTCATTTTGATCAATCTGTTTCCCCCCGTTCCTTTATCAAAGGAGACCTCGTCCTCCTGTACGATCAAGCACATGACAAGCTTGGAGCTGGTAAGTTCCAGCCTATGTGGCATGGGCCCTATATAGTAAAGCGCGTTTTGAAAAATGGGGCCTACGAGCTTATAGATTATGAAGGAGTTCCGTTGGCGCAGCCCAGAAATGGGTTGTACCTTAAAAAGTACTATGCCTTAAGTGATTTCTTGGTGTGGTGTGTGTACATAGGTGTGTGATTTTTCATTTGTGTGCATGTATGGTGTGGTGTGCCTTGTAAACATCTTTCTACTGATCGGGTCTTCCTGGTTGTGCAGATGTCTATTCATCCATTTGTTGGTTTCGCGGATGGTGCCTCCCGCAGTACCAGGAATCTTTCTTCAACGGCCTGGGTAATCTATGATCCTACTGGTGAGTTGGTCAACCTGCAAGGTGTGTGTCTAGGACGTACTACAAAAAACATCGCGGAATATAGTGCTGTGTTAGAATTATTAACCGAGGCGGTAAACCTTGGTATCCGTGAATTGCTTGTGTATCTAGATTCGCAACTTGTAGTGTTACAGCTGAACGGACACTATTCGGTAAGAAACCCGTCCAATTTATGTCTGTATTTGCGTATTCGATTACTGGAAAAGAATTTTGACTACATTACATATCACCATATACCCAGACATTTGAATACATTAATAGATGCAGTAGCAAATTTGGTATTAGACAGACATTTGCGCAATTTGTAAATCATCATCACATGTAAAGAAAGACCCATCCAGAAATAGATATGCATATATATATAGATATCAAAATTTTTACATAGAGTGCGTCACATAAAGTCAAAATATACATAATCGTCTTACGTACATCCGGAGACGATATGTCTCTCAAAAAATATGTGTGGTATAATCCCTAAGAGCTAATCCGCATGATGCTCATGATAACATGTAACTGCATGCACTAAGCGTCTCAGGATTCGGTGGATCTGACTTGGAACTCCCATCATATGAAGCTGGTATGCCATCGGTACATTTGCCAGCCGAGCATAGTCCGGGATCCCTCGGGAAATACCCTCGAGATTCTGGATCAACTCCTCTCCTACTGTGCCCTCTGCCTGAGGATCAGGGGCGAGAAGGGTCATCCGCGCAATTGGAGACATACCAGCTGGCCTCTCAGGGCCCACGTCTGCATACATATATAAAATGAGTTAAGACGGATGTGTATTAACAAAAAAATATAAAACATAAAAATAAAAAAAAACATGAGGTCTTACCTAACTCCTCGTCCCAGTCATCTCCTTCTGGCAATGGGAGATCTAGGTCTCCAGTGAGGTCAGTTCCTGCATATGGCCAGTCCTCCACTACAATCAACTGGCGTCGTAACCACCTAAAAAACTCTGGCCTCCAGGACATCTGTTGGCTGCCTCCAGCTCTGGGCATTAGTGCTGCCCAGTGAGCCATTCTTGGCTCTCGTGGAATCGGCTCTGCTACTATGGCCCCTTGGCCCTGGAAGATTGGTAAGCGTTCCAGAATGAACGATACCAGGATGGAACCATAGCCAAACTGTTTCAGTTTAGCTTGCTTGCATTTTGTGAGCTGCCTCTTCATGCTTATTGTTACTGTTGTAGCCCAGTCAAACAATAAGGGACTCATGCATTCTGAGGCCAGCAGGAGTTGGGCCTTTGTGGCCTCGTGCGGTGCCTGCGATCCTGCAGCCCGCGTGATGGTATGTAGGACAACTCTCAATGCCAGGTCGGGGATAGTGTGGATATCCACCTTTTTGCTCCCTGATCCCATTTGTGCTCTTGGGCACACTCGTTCCATCACTTCTTCCATCTTCTCGCCAGATGGTCTGCTCCCAGTCAGGATTGGTACCAGACCTCTGCGGGACAATCCAGTTATGAAATACACATCAGGAACCTCCAGCTCCAATACCTGATCTCGGAACTTGAACACTTGTTCCTGTTCGTCCCAAATACTGATCAAATACTGGAGGAGCTCGGGCTGAGCTCGTAAACAGGGTGTAAGGAAGAACTTCTTTAGCCCACAGTTTTTGAGGGCATTCATAGAAGCCTCACTTTCTATGGCCTATTCATCCTCTTCTCCATGTTCTCTTTCTTTCCACTCAATCACCATTTTGCTTTATTTCCTGCATCCACATGGTCATAAACCCTTGATTAGATCTCTGGTGGGCTTCAAATTTCATTCAAAATGATTAAAATCTCGAATTTTTAGGCGAAAATTTAGGTTCGGCCACTGGCACGGTTGTTTTGTGAACAGTCGTGCCACGTGGCGTGAGCCCTTTGCATAGAAAAGCCCATTGGCACGGGTCCGTGCCCGATACCCGCGCCAATGAGCGCAGCTCTAAAAATTCAAAGAGTGGCCACAGAGGGCTGATACATGAGGGAAAACTATTAAAAAATGGATTGAAATGAAGAGCAGGGAAGTGCCTCTTACCTGTCACAGACGAGAATCTGAATGGTCAACCGGATCTGTCGCAATCGCCGTCAGAAGTTTGCACTCCAAAATGGACCACTGCTGCTTTTTACCAAGGTAAATAGTAAATGTAATTTTGTTTTTACCATTTTGGCATATTTATAACTTTTTCGACATAGGACGAGTTTTAAAAGTTATTTTTATCAAATATTTTAATATGTTATGTTGAAAATGGGTTTTATGCTTGCTTGGTATGTGCAGTAGCAGGTTTTTTGCGACTTTAACGGTGGAAATGAGTTGTATTTTATACTTTTTCGGACTCGGTAAATACATGAAAAAGTCACTTTGGAGTCATCTTTCAGCTCTTTTCTGACTCTCTAAACATGAAAAGATCGCCGAGGCCCTTGTCGTTTCGATATTGTTAAAATGGACATGAATCAACATCTACCGAGTATACGTTTACCCCTTGTTCGGGCTGGGATAGATTGATTACGAAAAAGGAATACCCTAGCCTATCGCGACTAGGAGGTTTTCTCGGATATTGTTTTCTACCTTTTCGGATATGAGAAACCATTTACGAAAAGGGACTGCTGGAGTTTACTTTTTGCTGTCTTTTCAAACTCTCTAAACATAAAAAGACACCGAGTTCTCCCTTTGTCAGACTTGTTAAACCCTGATGACATCGGATCCAGTTGAAATGACATTCTCCGAGTTCCTCCTTCCTAGGGCTCGTTAAATGTACTAGGATGGATTCGCCCGAAGGGCAGACTTATATTACAAGCATATGCTATCCCCTTCAAGCTTGTTATCAAAAATAATTGGGGTACTCACCAGAAATGGTGGGGGAAAAATGGAACCGTAATCATTGTCGTGTCGGCAGTATGTCGCTCTTGAACATGGCACTTGTCTGCATTCGTGTCGGGTTGGGGACATCTCATCTCGTTTTTTTACTTGCTTCCATGGGTTTGGGTAATCCTTTTTGACCTCTCCTATGCTCATTGCCTTGTCACCATGACCTCTGATCCGTTGATGTCAAATATGCTGCCAAAACCACTATTAAGTGCCTTTATATGTTCAAGAGAAGTTGGCCTCTGCAAATATCAACCTTTCCTCTGATTCTCATACGATCCTGATTCACAACATAAACATCATGTTCCTCTATCTCGTGTCGATGATGTGGGAAACATTATGGCCCACCTTCGATCAAGGTCACTTCCTGTCGACTTCAGCTCATTATCCAGGAAGTTGATCTAGAGACTCCTTCATGGTACCTTGGAGCCTGCCTGCCTCAATGGCAGGTTCGTCGCATTCGACATTGGGTTTTCATCATTGGCCTTCGATCGAGTGATTCTACGGGTGTTCGACACCAGCTCATCGATTCACACGCCGTAGATTGTACCTGTAGTACCTTGAGGGCCATTGTCATTATTGGTGGTTCCTCTCGCGTCTGTTAACGGCTTTCATCATTGGCTGGTAATCAGATGATGTTCTTGCATGTTCGACTTCAGCTCACATATTCGCATGCTTGAACTTGTACTTTCTTTGGGTCGAGATGGAGCGTAAGACCCTGGATTGTGTCTTTTGTAATCCAGGCTACGATTGTGGATTATTATCATTTTGTACATGACTCACTGATTGGATGGCTGCGACCATACCTGAGTCTATTTATCGATCCTCACTGGATGGCTGCACCCATACCCTGGATCCGGATTGTAGCTTCAATTGCCCTAAAGACATCTCTTTGCAAAAAGTCATGAAGCATCTCCTTCCCTTTTTGCATTGGCGGAGGCGATGATTCATCACTCACCTTGTGAATCACATAAAAGGAACAATAGTGGCACCTTGTGAGCTTAGATCCTTGCAAACCGAATTTAAGGAGTGTTTTTTAAATAAATATGGCGGAAGTTGTGTTTCAACAAACTCAGAAACCATTGCCTATCTTGAGTTGGGAGGTTTGGCTACGGGAGTTCCATGGAAGGGAAGTGGTTTGCCACCTTTCATGGAACCTTCCTTGATGATAGGGCCAATCCCACAATAATAGGGATCCCAACTCCCTCCTTCTCCATCTATAAAAGCTTGCCTATTGCCATTGCAAGCTAGTCTTGAAGTGCCTAAGCTTTGAATCTCCAAATTCCCAAGAGCCTTTGTGCTGTAAGAGCCCTCTTTCTTCCCTTAAGGCCGACTCAAGTAAGGAGACTATCGTCGAGAGACTCTAGAGAGGCTTGTCCCTTCCTTGGCGAGCTTTGCGAGACATGAACGACTGGAGACCCTTCCGAAGGAGACCTCAGCGTCAGAACATTGGTTGTACTCTCTTTTGATTGCTTATTAATGAATGACTACTGGTTATGGTTCCACTCTATTTTTCACTTATGATAATGATGAGTTATATCCTTTCTGACTGATATATAGTTGTGTATTCTGGATTTTATGCTTGTATTCATGTTGTTTCTTGCATGTGCAGGTGTCCATTCACGGAGATCGTGGGGATCGTGATCTGCCGAGGCTGAGGAACGGGAACGCTGTCTCTTCTATGAATCATAGCACTAGACTCCAGGTAGGCCTCCATCGTTGGCTTATTTATTCGCAATTAGGAACTTGCGCTGTAGCATTTGATGATTGTTGCTAGACCCCTGCTGGGCTAGTAGGGATCGCCTCTGTCCGCAGAGGGGATTTACCTCCTCAACAGTATGTATGTATGTATGTATGTATGTATGTATATTCCTACTATTATTTAATGTATTGTATCATGATGATTTTTTTGGTTTTACATCTAATGTAAAGGTATTTATGAAACATAATTAGCTAATGTATAAGTTAATGTATTTAGATGTCTTGGAATATGTTGATAAGTAATATAATCAAAATTCCATTCCAATAGTCGAACACGTAGATACATGTTCAATATTTGACAACTTCTTACTAAATAATGACCATTCAATTGTAGCCGTGAATTAAGTTTAGCAACTCTAATCCCAAGGGTAAAAAATTCCGATAATATCTCGATAACCGAAGTATACTTAGAAATGTCATTATTTGTTCAACCCAAGCATATTCCTTGCAAATTCACTAACTCAACATTAGGAGCAAACAATGCCCATGCTATGGAAGACAAGTTTTGTGTACTACGATAAGCGCCATGAGAAAAACCAACATAATGGTTCGACGACATCTGAAAACCAAGTGGAACACAAGGTAAGGAGAGGAAAACATGTTTGCAAATGCAAACAATCACACCAAAATCAAAATGCATACTAATGAATAAAACGCACTAATGTACAAAATATTTACACCCAATTAGGAATAATAGTTTTTGAGATAGAGCCCATTTCGGGGCTCAGCCAATTGATTCCCTTCATAATTGACCATCTCATAGGCACCATTTTATAATATTCATTTAACAATAAAGGGCCCATTCCACATTGTCTCTGCGCTTCTTCGACCAATTTCTGCATGGTGGGACCTTCGACAGCTAGGTTGTTAGGTCCCTATATTTCCAGTATAGTCCCTTATTGTTATTAGTGTAACCCCTTTATTGTTATTATTGTACCCTTTTAACCCCCATTTTGTTATTATTGTGCCCTTAAATTATTATTGTTAGGTCGGCTAGGATTACATTGTGGCCCACTAGGATTACATTATGGCCACATGAACTCCTATATATAGAAAGGAGGTTTTGTAAATTGTATCATCCAAGAATTGTTCATTCATGTAATGTATTGGATGTTTCCCCCTCGAAGTGGCTTATTTATAAGGTGTTGATATCTCTTTTCTTCTATTTTTGGAGCTGGTTACACAACATTTGGTGTCAGAGCTTTGGATTCTAGGGTTTCGCTGCTCCAAACAGGTCATCGTGAAATGTTCGCTATAAATTTTTTTATACGAAGTTTCAGAAGCTAAAATTGTTATGGTGCGAAGCCGAAATCCTGATGAATACCGGCTAAAAATTTCAGAGCTTAGTTCGCAATATTTTTGGAGATATGATCTGTGGAAGTTAGGTCTTTTTTCAGGATCCTAAACAGGTCATCGTGGAATTTGTGCTATAACTTTTTTTCTATGAAGGTTCAGAATCTGAAATTTTTAGGGTGAGAAGCTGCAATCCTGAGGAAACTGATCAAAAAAATTCAGATTTTGATTCAAAGTATTTGTGTAGATATGATCTGTGGAAGGTGGTGCTTTTGCAGGCTCCTGAATTTCATCTCAAAGAGGTGATCGTGGGAAACGTTCAATAACTCTCTCTCTGAGCATTTGATTGGAGTGCCGTAAAATGTGGTCACAAGTACATGGATTTTGGTTTCTTGGATATCAATTTCAGAGTCGAAGGACGAAACAGTGACACGTGGCAAGTCGTACAAGTTCACTCTACTGAACCAGTCCATAAATAGGTCATTGTGGGAGATTGGACATAACTTTGTCTTGGAGAATCCAAATCAGGTCAGAACTTTGGCATTCAAAAGAGAATTCATAGGGCTACTTCAGTGCTGAATTTCAGATATTGAAGAGCCGCAATCACAGAGATAATCAAATTTCAATAGTGAGCTTCTCAAAAGCAAGAAAAAGGTGTGTATTTTTTTCCGAATTGCGTAAGTCTTGTTTGAAAAATCAATTTGAATTGATTCCAAGGTCATATTGTAGAATAGATATCAGTATTGGGTTCTAAAAAATTCCTCATAAAAGTAATTCAACACTCATTAAACCTTCAGAAGGCTCTACTATGACTCATGAAGATGAAGAATTGCAACATGATCTATTAAAATTACAAGAGAAAATGCACCAAATTTCGCTCTCACAAAGAGCAACAAGAAATGAAATGGAAGTTTTGAAGAAAGGCATGGAAGAAAATATGGATGGTGTGAAGAATAATATGGATGGTTTGAATAAAGACGTGGAATATAAGATAGATGACATAGAAGCTGGCATGGAATCTAAAATGGAAAACATGAAGAATGATCTAAAAGAAGACATAGAAGGTTTGACAAAGTTGATACAAGAAATGTTTCCTAGTGGTGAAAATATAGTAGAGGAAACTCATGATGATAACAAAATAAATGTTAATTGTGATTTCATAAACTCTAATGTTGGCGAGAAGAACCACCATATTCCAAAAATGGATATGAGGAATTTTGATGGAAAGGATCCTGTAACATGGATACTACAGATGGAGCAATATTTTGATCTCCATAATGTGCAAAACACACAAAAGGTACGCATTGCAACTTTACATTTAGAACAAAATACGTTTGTATGGTATCGATGGCTTTGCTCCCGTAAAAAAATTGTCACTTGGTCAATTTTTACGGAGGAAATGATAGCACATTATGAGGATACAAAGAGCAACACCTTCTTTAGCCAATTGATAAATCTCAAACAAAAGGGTTTAGTGGGGCAGCACATTGAGGACTTCCAATAATTGAATATAAGGGTAACTGATATTCCAGAGGAACACAGGATTGATCTCTTCATAGGCACTTTAAAGGATAACATCCAACATGAAGTTCATGTTTTGGAACCGGATTCATTGGAGAAGGCATTCAGGTTGGCAAGAAAAGTTGAATGTAAAATAATGGCGACAAGGAAGCCTACCACTCAATTCTATAAAGAAGGAAGTGTTTCTATGCCTAGATTTCCACAACCTACAAGGTTGACACCACAAAAATTGGAAGAAAAAAGAGCAAAAGGGCTTTGCTACAGTTGTGATAGCAAATACGCTAAAGGTCATAAGTGTGCTGAAAAGAAATTATTTTATATAGATTGTGAAGAAGAAGAATAAAATGAACAAGAAGAGGATATACACCAGGAACCAGCCCTAGAAGAGGAAGAAATGAATCCGACCATATCGTGTAATGCACTGGCAGGAATTACCACTCCTCAAACTCTCAAGATAGAAGGACATATCAAGAAGAAAAAGGTAATAGTGTTGATTGATTCAGGTAGCACCCATAATTTTATTCATTGCAAGGTAGCCAAGGAATTAAATTGTTTCCTATACCCAGCACCAGAATGTCAAGTGATGGTGGCAAATGGAGGAACTATAAATTTCCTTGAAAAATGCCATAATATCAAGCTAACCATGGGGGAATATGTATTGACTAGTCCAATGCTTTCCATTCCTATGGGAGGTGCTGATGTTGTACTAGGAGTACAATGGTTACAATCTTTGGGGACGGTAGCTTTTAATTTTCAAGAACTTTTCTTGAATTTTTTTTCGGAAGGAAAGGAAGTCGAATTACGGGGTATTGCAGGGAAGTTGGGAAAGATAATAAGCTCTAATGTCATGACAAATCTTCTAAAGAAAGAAAAAAGAGGTGTAATTTCAAAATTATGCTCACTAGAAGTTGCAACATCAAATCATCTATTTCTGCAGATCTCCAACAAGTCTTGGACAATCATTCCAAGGAGTTTGAAACTCCCAAAGGACTCCCACCTATTCGTGATCATGATCATGCTATTCATTTGATTCCAGGAAGTGTTCCTCCAAACATCAGGCCTTATAGATATCCTTACTTCCAAAAGAATGAAATTGAACGTATGATTGCAGAAATGTTAGAGGCGGGTATAATTCAACCTAGTCAAAGTTCTTTCTCTGCTCCTGTAGTATTGGTACACAAGAAGGATGGATCATGGCGAATGTGTCCGGATTATAGGGAGCTCAATAAGCTCACCATAAAAGATAAATTTCCCATTCCTGTGATTGATGAATTATTGGATGAATTACATGGAGCAATTTATTTTACCAAGTTGGATCTTCGTTCAGGATATCATCAAATAAGAATGAAGACTGAAGATATTCCAAAAACAGCATTTCGAACTCATGAGGTTCATTATGAATTTTTGGTCATGCCTTTTGGCCTTACCAATGCACCTTCTACATTTCAAGGGTTGATGAATTCCATTTTCAAACCCTTCCTTAGAAAATTTGTGCTGGTATTTTTTGATGATATACTAATCTATAGCAACTCTTGGAAGGATCATGTTGAAAATGTTGACAGGGTGCTCAAACTATTGCAGGAGAAACAATTATATGCAAAAATATCCAAATGTTTCTTTGGAGTACAAGAGGTGGAATATCTGGGTCATATTGTATCTCACGAGGGTGTTAAAGTAGACCTTAACAAAATTAAAGCCATTAAGGAATGGAAAGTCCCCATGACCATAAAGCAGTTGAGAGGATTTCTCGGCTTAACAGGGTATTATCGCAAGCTTTTTAAGAATTATGGGAGAATAGCAGCACCTCTAACAACATTATTAAATAAAGATGAATTTTCATGGACTCCTGAAGCAACTAAGGCCTTTGAACATCTTAAAGAGGCAATGTGCCTAGCACCGGTCTTAGCTATGCCAGACTTCACAAAAACCTTTATTGTGGAATGTGACGCCTCTAGAAATGGAATTGGTGTTGTTTTAATGCAGGAAGGAAGACCCATTTCTTTTGAAAGTCTTCCAATCAAAGGAAATTATTTACAGAAACCTATTTATGAGAAGGAAATGTTAGCAATACGGCATGCACTAAAGAAATGGAGAACTTACCTAATGGGAAGACACTTCAAGGTAAAAACTAATCATGATAGTCTTAAACACTTTTGGAACAAAGACTATCTTCCGAAGAGTAGCAAAAATGGGTCACAAAGATGTTGGGTTATGACTTTGAAATAATCTACAAAAAAGGAAAGCTTAATGTTGTTGCAGATGCACTCTCAAGAAAGAATGAACAGGTGGAAGCATTTCTTTGTGCCATTTCTATTATCCAACCAGATTGGATAACCGAAGCAAGAGATGAATGGAAGAAGGAAAAAGATGTCTGGGCACTCATTCAAAAGTTGCAGCACGATCCTAGTACATCTAATACATTTAGTTGGAAAAATGATTCCTTATGGTACAAATATCGCTTATATCTTTGTAAGAATTCCCAACTAAAACAAAATATTCTTTTGGAATTGCACACTTCTCCTTTAGGAGGACACTCAGGATTTTTAAAAACTTACCACGGGGTGAAGAAAGAATTTTTTTGGGATGGCCTTAAATCTGATATTCAAAAGTTTGTGGCGGAATGTTTGGTTTGCCAGCAGAATAAAGTGGAAACAATTAAGACCCCGGGACTTCTACAACCTTTATCCATTCCAAGTCAACGTTGGGAGGAGATTTCAATGGATTTTATCATAGGTTTACCTAAGTCAGAAGGAAAGAGTGTCATCATGGTGGTAGTTGATAGACTTACCAAGTATGCACACTTTTGTGCATTATCTCATCCATTTAAAGAAAGTACCATTGCTACTACATTTATGGACAGAATTCAAAAGCTACATGGAAGCCCAAGGGTTATTGTGAGCGACAAAGATCCCATTTTTACTGGAAATTTTTGGACGGAGTTATATTCTTGTTTGGGTACTCAATTAGCTCATAGCTCATCTTATCATCCTCAATCTGATGGTCAAACTGAGATAGTAAATAAATGTTTGGAAGGATATCTTCGTTGTTTTGTATCTGATAAACAAGAACAATGGGTCAAGTGGTTACCTCTCGCTGAATGGTGGTATAACACTTCCTTCCATACTGCAGCAAAAATGACCCCATTTATGGCACTTTATGGATATCATGCACCATCGATCACATCATCTTTAAGGGAAAATTCGAAGGTTCAAGCAGTGGAAGATCACATCGAGCATCAACAAGAAGTTCTCCAACTCTTAAAGGATAACCTGAATTTGGCACAAAATCGAATGAAACAACAGGCAGATCAACATCGTAGCGAGAGAAGTTTTGATGTAGGAGATTGAGTATTTTTACGGCTACAACCATACAAACAAATGTCCCTCAAGCAAGCAAAGAAGGATAATAAATTATCGCCAAAGTACTATGGTCCTTACAAGGTGTTGCAAAAGATTGGTACTATGGCATTCAAATTGGAGCTTCCTGCTTCTTCGCGAGTACATCCAGTTTTCCATGTTTCATGCTTAAAGAAGGTTATAGGAGAAAATCTTCCAGTTCAAACAATATTGCCAGAACTTGATGAGGAAGGAAAAATCATATTGGAACCAGAAGCGGTCATGGAAACAAGAACTCGACAACTACGGAATCGATCAATTTCGGAGTATCTCATCAAGTGGAAGAACTTACCCACTGAAGATTCTACATGGGAGGATGAGAATTTTATACAGAAGCACCCAGAGCTACTCAAGCGTTGAGGACAACACTTTTTTGAAGGAGAGGGGCATGTTAGGTCCCTATATTACTAGTATAGTCCCTTATTTTTGTTAGTGTAACCCCCTTATTGTTATTATTGTACCCTTGTAACCCCCTTTTTGTTATTATTGTGCCCTTAAATTATTATTGTTAGGTCGGCTAGGATTACATTGTGGCCCACTAGGATTACATTATGGCCACATGGACTCCTATATATAGAAAGGAGGTTTTGTAAATTGTATCATCCAAGAATTGTTCATTCATGTAATGTATTGGAGGTTGCCCCCTCGAAGTGGCTTATTTCTAAGGCGTTGATATCTCTTTTCTTCTATTTTGGAGCTGGTTACACAACATAGGTTGATGCTACGTTATGTTTGCTGCAGGTTATTAAGGGATGTATTTTTTGGGTATGTGTTATATTATTTCTACGATTAGTAGCATGTGAGGAGGGGTCATAGGGGGGCGATAGTGACCCCTGTATGTTGCGCCAGGTTTTGGACCCTATTTTTCTATGGGCGGACCCGCCCATGGTTTGGTGCATTGGTTTTAACATGGTTTTGGGGCATTATGATTTTTGACCCTTGGTATTTTGTAGATCCGGTCAAGGGAACTAGGGTTATGTCCTAATATTAGTTTAATGGATTGGGGTTTATGAATTCTTGGGCACGTATATATATGTGTTGTAACACTAAAAGAAATATATTGAAAAATCAAGCTACTAGTCCCGATTTGGGATCTAGGGTAAAATATATGTGTATATTTGTTTTATGTTTTATTCTATTGTTATTGTTTATTTTATGTTTTTAAGATTCGTTTGCAGATAATTTGTATACAGGGTTGAAACCTACGTTTGGTATCAGAGTTGTTTCGGCTTCAAGGGGAAGCCTTTGTTGTTAAGGGTTTTTTTTTTCTCGAGCCTGTGATAGACCCTGTTCAGTGGGAGATATGCGAGATTGAATCTTGCGATGAAATAGGATGGCGAGTAGTGGAAAGATAGAGATTGAAAAATTTAATGGTCAAAGTTTTTTGTTGTGGAAGATCAATATGGACAATCTATTGGTGGATAAATATGAGTGGATCGTGGTAGATCTAGGTACTAAACCAACAACAATGTTAGATGAAGACTCAAAGAAGTTGGATCGGAAGGCAAAGAGCACAATATAGTTTTGTATCTCAAATTCGGTACTGTTGAATGTATCTAGGGAAGTTACGGAAAGAATTTGGGGATAAGCTAGGGACTTTGTACCAATCTAAGTCTTTGGTGAATAAATTTTTCCTGCGAAAAAAAAATATTTACCCCAAGGATGAAGGATGGAGACTCAATGAAAGAGCATCTAAATGCCTTCAATACCGTGGTAATTCAGTTGTCATCTATTGATATTAAAATATCATATGAAGATAAGTGCATCAGCTTGTTGTGTTCTCTACCATATTCATGGGACAGTCTGGTTAATTCAATAGGTAGCAATACAACTACCTTGAATTTTGATGAAGTTGACTCAGCCTTGTTGTCGAAGGAAATGAGATGGAGAAATATGGAGGGCCAGAATGGAGATGCCTTATCAATATGAGGAAGGTCCCAAAAAACAAAAAAAATAAGTTTTCTAGTGGGAGATCTAAATCTCCAAGAAAGTTTGTAAAGGTGTGCTAGAAATGTGGAAAGGAAGGGCACTACAAAAAGGACCTCACATCTAAAGCTTCGAAGAAATGAAAGGGATCTAATGATGCTCCTTCTGCAGAGGAAAAAACCACCTCAGATGAAGGTGGGGATGTGTATTTGTCTTCTTCTTCAAATACACATGTAGATCATGAGGCATGGTTGATTGACTCAGCTGCATCCTTTCACTTCACTCCCCATAGGGAGTGGTTCTGCGAGTATCAGAAGTATGATGGTGGTGATGTATTATTAGGGGATGATAGGAAGGCCAGAATCATCGAACATGCAAAAGTCAAGTTGAAGCTGCAAGGCGGAAGGATTAGAACACTTTCTGGTGTTCTGCATATTCCTGTATTAGCCAGAAATTTGATTTTTGTAAGAAATATGGATGATGCAAGTGTAAAAACAGTGTTTGAGAAATATACCTGCAAGATGGTTCAGGGAACACTAGTATTAATGTGAAGAGTTCAAATTGGAACTCTGTACAAGCTTCAGGGTAGCATTGTTATTAATGGGTGCAACAGTTTTTTGGTTCCTGAAAGTGGAGTGGAAAGCCTAGCGGTCTCTGGAGAAAAGACCATGCTATTGCATCAAAGCCTTCGACATATTAGAGAGAAGGGCCTTCAGATACTGCATGGTAATGGTATGGTAGAAGGTATGTCCAATTTATCTATGAATTTCGATTTTTGTGAATATTTTGTATATGAGAAGAAGAATCAGGTGAGTTTTCCTTCTGGTACTAAGAGGGCGAACAAGATATTAGAGCTTGTGCATAGTGATGTGTTTGGACCTGTGTTGGCTCCATCACTAGGTAAGTCTGTGTACTATGTTTCATTCATAAATGACTTCTCAAGGAATACATAGATATATTTGTTGAGGAATAAATATGAACTCTTTGAAATATTTAAAGAATTTAAGGCTCTAGTGGAAACCCGGACATAGAAGAAGATAAAGGTGCTGGGGAGAGATAATGGTGGAGACTTCTGTAAGAAGGAATTTGAAGAGTTTTGTAAGAAGTGTAGTATAGAACGACAGAATACTACTCCATATGCACCTCAGAAAAATGGAGTTGCAAAAATAATTAACATAACACTAATGGAAAAGGAAAGAAGCATGCTCAGTGGTACCGGGTTAGGACAAGAATTCTAGGAAGAGGCAGTGAAGACTACATGTTACCTGGTTAACATATCACCTTCATCAGCGTTGGAGGATAAGACTCCACATGAGGTACGGATTGGTAAGAAACCCTCTCTTTCACATCTAAGGATATTTGGATGTGATGCATATGTACATGTTCTGAGTTGCAAGAGCTATGTCCTTTTGGGCATTTTCATCCTGATGCTGCTTTCAAGATTTCCTTCCAGGACTAGTTTTTTTTGTTTTTTCTAGAGTTGCACCATGCTCCTTCACAGAGTTTCTTGTGATTCGGACTAAGGAGGGGTCAGAAGAGGAGGAAGGGGGGTCAGGATTGATAGGGGAGGGGCAAGGAGAGGAAGGCTAGGAGGGGATAGATAAAAGGTGAGGGTCATCTTTAGTGGGGGAAAGGGAGGAGAAAGGATTGGAGGAGTCTAGTGAGGCATTGGAGGCATGCATAGGGGAATCAGCAGGCTGATGTGAGGATTCTGGGAGCTTAGGAGAGGAGGAGGAGGGGGGATCAAATTTGGGAGGGGGCGTAGAGAAGGTGTTTCTCTTGGGATTAGAGGAGGTCTTCTTTTTCTTTACAGTTTCCCATTGCGTGTCTACCTCCGAAATTTCAATATCAATAATTTTAGAGCATATATTTGCAAAGTGGCCATATTCGTGACATACCTTGCATTTAAATGGTATTTTTTCATAGTCGAGTTGCTGGATGTGCGTCCATTCATCAACTTTTCGCTTCATTGCCTCAGGGAGGCCTTTACCAAGATCCACCTCAACACAGATCCTCGCGTAGGCTTGCATGTTGTCTTTTGGCTTGCTCCAATCTATAAATTTTCCCACAGCATTTCCAATAGCTTGAACAGAGTCATCTCCCTAGAAGTGCAAGGGAAGATGAGGAAGGCGCACCCAAAGAGGGACGGCGTTTGGTACATCAAGTTCTGGGTCAAAATCTGGTGTCCATTTGTTGAGATATAGGCCTTTGGTGTCCATAAAATATGGTCCATTCCTAAATATAAATTCCTTATCATCCTTCATTTCAAAATGAAAGGTGAAATAGCCTCTGCCACAGAATTGAATAAAGATTTTGTCATTGATTTTATCTGACCAGTTACGCTCAACCTATTTTTGAACAGTCTTCAAAGAGGGCCAATGTCTGGTAAATTGGCCAATGAGGCCGTTCTCAGCTAGAGAAAGGGCGGCCGTGCGCAGAATAGAAGGAGGAAGGGCGATCTCCTGGATTCCATCGAGCTTCTTTACAAACTTGGAGATCGCCAGCCTAGGGCGAGGAGGTCCTAGAGATTTGATCAAGGCAGAAAAGGCCTGGGTCTGATCCAAAGGATAGGCCACCTTCGGGGAGGAATCCGGAGGGGCCATTTACGATCGAACAACAGGAGATTAGAGGCTAGGGCACCGCAGCAGTAGAGCATGGGCTAGCAGCAACAACGAAAAATATAATTGTGTTATTGTTATATATAAACTCCCTAACACTTACCCCTAAAACCTTTCGCTGATTCATAACACTTTGCCTGATTTCCAGTGGGTCCCTCTTCCCCGCACTTCGCAAATTTTAGGTGTTAACTCCGCAACTCATAAGTAAAAGCTAAATGTTGCAATGTTCACCGGCGATTCAGTCCCACCTTCCCTCCACGTCACTTCCATTTTCGCATCGCACCACCGGTTCCTTTTTATATTTTAAACTGTTCAATCTGTGATATGTGATAATTCTATCGATGCGATAAATTTAGGAACTGAAATCTAAAGGTTTTTAGGTCTGGTATTATGATTTTTTCAATGTTTTCTTTAGAAAAAAGGTTAATCATGGCAAAAGGGATTCGGGTGACAAAACAACAGAAAGGTTAGGTTAAGCAGCAAAATGTGTTTGCGTAAAATTGATCTGTTTGTAACTGCAAAATAGAGAAAGGGTGTTCATACAGTAGTTCATTCACCATCATAGCATTAAGTTCAGCCAGCACAGTACTCATTCTGCCAGCACAATAGTAAAATGTGGTCCACATCCTAACAGTCCCACCACATCAGCACCTACTTTACACAGCGCATTCCACCGAGACTATAATTTTGTAATAAGTTAGAGTTTTAATTTCAAGTCTGTTAGATACTGTATTATTGTAAATTATTGTATAAATACTTTAGTTTTGGAAGTATCAAAGGTCGATTGATTGAGATCAAAATCATTACTGTCTTTTGGAGCACTGTAAGCTTTTCCAAATAACTGGAGCATCAATAATAATCAAACCATTCATAGGATTCATGTGGCTTAAATACTGGTGATGTTTTTCTTTGGTTAGTATTGTTTCGTTGTCCTTTTTCATCGTAAACATCTTAACTCTTATTGTAAAGCATAAAGCGTGATGAATAGGATTTACTTTTGAGTACCTTATTTTGGCTTCCTTTATGATCATTATGTTTTCCACTAAAAGCCAAACTAAATAATTCTTAATCGCTCTTTAGTTCTATTGAATCTACTTTATTTCTGTCATAAATCCATTTATAAATCCAAGGGATCCAGTAAATATTCGTAGCTTGCCCTGTGTTTACTCTGTGAAATATTGATGCAGCCATCCAGTTATATTTTGACTCCATTTCCCAATAGATATTAATAAATTTAATATAATCAATCTTCCAAAATCCAAAACAAACCCAAAACCAAGTACTATCATAGCTAGCATAAAACTTATTTAAAAAAAGACAAATCTTATAGAGAGAACCCTCTTTGAATCTATGAAGGCTAGGTCTTGGATTCCAAATTTGGTTTGATGTTGGCCTATATGATTAGTTCTCACAATCTCTAGCAAATTACAGAACGCTAACACCTAAGATATGGAACATACCACAATCAGGGTGTAAATTTGGCTATGAACTCGTCCATAGACAGTTGTCCTAGTCTCAAATCGTGAAATTCTCGATATTTTTCCTCATAAAAGAACTCCTTTCGATATTTGTCTTTAAAATACTGCTGGAATTCATCCCATGTCACATTCTGGTCCTAAATTCCTCACACATTTTTAACTTATTCCCACCATAATGTGGCTTTTTCTCGCAGTTGTTAAATGGTTAGGCGAGTCTTCAGTTTGTAGCTATATTCATAGACTTGGATTTATTTGTTCATGTTAATTATCCATGCTTCTACTACCTCTTCGGCTTCTCCATCGAGTGTAGGAGGCTTAACTTTCAGTAATTCACCTTGCAGCTCCACTTTCTGATTTTTTATCTTTGGCTTGTCTGAGACATTTCCTGACTCTACTTCATTATAAGACCTTTTTTTATTACTTCGTTGGGTATGGCTACCTTCAAGCTTATCATTAGCTTGTTTTCATTGTTCACCCTCTTCTCGGGGGGTATTTCCCTACCCCCCGAGCCCTAACCAATTCTCATTCGGTGCCGCTGCTGGGCAGCCAAGCTCTACAACTCATTCGTTGTGCGGCCTTCTCCTTTTGCATTCTACTTATGCCTATAACTGTTGACGACTCTTTCTAAACATGGTTTTCTCTAATATTGCATTTTAACTACTTTTCTATAATATTTCATTTTAACTGTTGATGATTCTCTCATATCACTTGGTCCTTGAGTCAAGTCACCAAGGGAGGAGCGAGAGAAAATTTCTTTTGGTCAGAACCTCAACAGAAGGCGTTCACAGAATTGAAAAATCGCCTCTGTTCTGCCCCAGTGCTCACACTACCAGACTTGCAACAGCCATTTTAGATCAAGACAGATGCCTCCGACTATGCTATTGGGGCAGTTCTTACTCAACAGGGACATCCAGTGGCATATCAGAGTGAGACATTGTCTGAGACAGTTCGCAAGTATCCCACCTATGACAAAGAAATGTATTCCATTGTGCAAGCCTGTCGACAATGGAAGCATTACATTTTGGGGAAGAAAACAATCATCCACACAGACCACCAGCCCCTGCAGTTCATACAGACACAAGGGAAGTTGCAGAATGATCGCCATCAGAAGTGGTCCACATATCTGCAACAGTTTCATTTGAACATCAAGTACAAGAAGGGTAGCACCAATCATGTTGCAGACTGCCTTAGCCGACCACCGATCATGGCGCTCACCACTGTGCTCAACTCTTGTGGGCACGAGACTTCTGATTGGCCGCTTCTCTATGAGAGTGACCCAGAATTCGACCAAACTTACAAGGCACTCTTGGGGGGTACACAAGTTCCAAATTTTCACCTCCAAGATGCACTTTTATGTCACATGGGACACCTTTGTGTTCCTTCAAGCGAGCGTGCCAAGATGATATGGGAAGCACACTACAGTCGAGTCGTTGGGCATTTCGGGGTTGAGAAAACAGTAGCAATACTACAGAAGTATTTCTATTGGCCGAACCTTCGAAAGGATGTCAAGAAGCACATCAGATCCTGCACAGCTTGTGCCATTGCCAAACCGACCATCAAGAAGCAAGGCCTATATACTCCACTACCTACTCCTAGTCGACTTTGGGAATCCATCTCCATGGATTACATGTCGGGCATGCCTTCTACTAAGAATGGAAATGACTGTGTTTTCGTGGTCGTTGACAGATTCTCGAAGATGGCCATTATGGCGGCCTATAAGAAGAATATCATAGTAGAAGCCACTGCTAAACTCTTCTTTTAACGAGTGTGGGTGCACTTTGGGATCCCACAGTCTATCATATCAGATCGAGATAGCAGGTTCCTCAGCACATTTTGGTCTAGCCTCCAGTTAATGTTGGACACAAAGCTCACCAAGTCCACAACTTTCCATCCCCAAACAGATGGCCAGACAGAGGTCGTCAATAAAATGATTGTACACATTCTGCGCATGTACAATTCAAAGCATCCACGCACATGGGACGAGAGCCTCCCCTATGTACAACATAGCTATAACAGCGCTCTCAACAGTTCAATTGGCCATAGCCCCTTTCAGGTGGGCTTGGGATTCCAGCCACTATGTCCCATTGACGTAGCCATGCCATTTGCAGCTGCTCAGGCTGATTCATCTCATGTCTAGTTTGAAGTTGACAAAGAAAGTAGCTTCATCGAGCGCATTCAACACATCCGCCAACTATTTCATGATATATTGGATAGATACAATGCGAAATACAAGCAGCACCATGATCAACACCGGGTGCCACACAACTTCTAGGTGGGTGACAAAGTATGGCTACATTTGCAGAAGGAGCGCCTCACTAGACCCCACCGCCAGCTTCGCCCGCTCCGATACGGGCCGTACACCGTCACCAAGGCTGTAGGGAACAATGCCTTTCAGCTTATTATTCCTCCATTGCTTGGTCTGCACCCAGAATTCAATGTGGACCACCTTCGTTCTTACTTCCCACCTCTGCTGGACACCTCGGACATTGCAGAACAACTCACACCAACAGAGTTAAACCCAGAATGCATGGAAAAGGCCACCACAGATTGTATCATGGACATGAAAATCAAGAACACTCGCCAACAGAAGATCCAACTGTATCAGGTTGTCAAAGCTGGCCAACTCCTGCACCAAGGAAAGTGGTTCACCAGGGACCAAGTTCAGCAGAACTTTCCTCATCTCATGGAGGAACTTAACACAATGGGGACCATTGCTTCCTAAGGGGGGAGGAATGATCCATGTGTATATTGGTGGCCACCCGCCTATTCCACTTGGCCCCCCACCATTGTCTCTTTCAGTTTTTCAGTTTCGGTATAACTTACTATTTTTAGCAGTTTCTTGGGTCCTGAACTTCCGAAGCCGTTTTGAGGCCCTAAATGACGTTTTTTGGGCATCGCGCCTCCAACGAATATCATTTCATTTCAAAATTAGAATGATATTCATGGTGAAAGTTGTAGTCCTCGGATAGAGCTTTCTAATGATGTATCATGAGCGTCAAACAGAGACAGTATGCCAAAGTTACATCCCTGGGAAGTTGAAACACCAATTTACCCAAACGGGGCCCATAGTTTTGGCGCTTCCTCTCCTAGGGTTAGGTTTTTGGATGTTTAGGGTTCTCCATTGTTTATAAATAATAAATAGGCCCACGAGCCTCATTGTAACGTAGTTCATAGGCCTATAGCCGCCACATCTCCCCTCAGAGATAGCTACCAGCGCCCTAGCTAGTTTTATTTCCATTCTGTCTGTAAGCAAATTTCAGTTCTTTGATATTAATGAAATGAAGTGTTATTTCTGCTGCATCTCTATATTTATGGTTATATTTTTATTCTGTTGCATTCCTGCTTAAATCCGGATCAGTGGTATCATAGGGGTCTTCTTTTTCTCGATCCTTCTTTGCATGTCCCCAACGAGGTCGGGGTATAAGGAGCTAGGGCTTGATCTGGTGGAACCTTTGCAAGATCAGCCTCGCAAACCTCGATGGACGCCCATGGGGGATGAAAAGAAAGATGAGGTAGCAGGAGATCCTATCAAAATATTGCTCGAGGAGGCCCTCGAAAAACAAAGGAATGCGATGATGGATAAATTTGCTTAGATCCTTCAACGGCTGCCCACCGGTGGCGCATCTGCATCTAGCAGCCACTCTGGAGGTGCGAATCCTTTTAAGGTACAAGTAAATTTTTACATTCCCATATTTGAGGGTCAAATAGACGCAGATGCCGTAGATAGATGGTTGAATCTATTAGAAGGATATTTCTCTGTTCATGACTTTTCAGACCGGGAGAAGATTATTTTTTCACTCCTCAAAGCTACCCCCCATGTTAAGGACTGGTGGGAAACCTACTGTGAGAACAAGGACAAGACCGAACCCTCTCTATTCTCGGCCGATCCAACTTGGAATTCTTTCCGAGACGCCGTCAAGGAATAGTACTATCCTGTGGGGAGCTATGAGGACAAGTACATACAATGGACCACGCTGCGACAACAAAGGGATCAAGATGTGCATGAGCTGACGAATCTGTTCCATACCCTGCGCACAAAGTTGGGTATCAAAGATTGAGAGAAACATCTGGTGCTAAAGTATCGCAACTGTCTGCACAAATACATTCAGGAGGAAATGGAGTTCCTTGACATCTCCTCGCTTGGTACGACATACCGGTATGCTGCCAAGATTGAGCAGAAATTCAAACAGAAGAAGCGAGACTTTGGATCTGCAAATCAAAAGCAAGGAAAAGGTGCTTCCAAACCGCAGAACAAAGGACAGAGCATGGCGGCTAAAGACAACCCGTCAAAGCCACAAGAAAAGAACAACACCGTAAAGCCAAAGAAGGACACGGGAAAGTGGTGTGAGTTCCATAAGAACTCCACTCACAACACAAGTGAGTGTCGGGCCAAGCAGTCGCTAGTGGCCGAGATGAGGGCTTCTGAGTCAGATGCATGCTCCGACTCCGAATCAGAACCTGAAAAGGGGAATGAAAAAAGGAAACAGATTATTGATGCGGAGCCCAACGCCACTGTTGCCACTACAAAGGTCCAGAAGGAGGAACCGGAAGATCCAGAGGAGGAGGAACGTCTCTTCCCCTCCCAGATGTGGGTAAAGGGCTCCCCTGTACAGTTCATTGTCGACAATGGGAGCCAAAAGAACCTCATTTCAGCAGACGCCGTGAAGCGGTTGGGCTTGCCGACCACAGCTCACCCACATCCATACACCATCGGTTGGCTTCACCAAGGACGAGATCTCCGCGTCAGCCAGCAGTGTCGCCTTCCCTATAGCATCAAGCCCTTCACGGATGAGGTATTATGTGATGTTGCTCCTATTGATGTTTCTGATGTATTATTAGGACAACCATACTTGTGGAAGTGTCATGCTGTGTATGAGTCTCGACCTCGTGCTGTTATTATTACTTTGGGAAATAAGTTCTACAGGATACCAGAGGTACCACCTCCTACGACTATCTCTTTGGTTACTGCAAAACAATGCAGTAAGCTCATTTCCCAAACCAGGAAATTCGTTTTCCTGATGATCCGCCCCCAGGGCAAGAAGAAGATTGTGGCCACATCCTCCAGACAGGGCTCCTCTGCACAACAACAACAAATGGATAAGGTTGTGGAGGAGTACGGAGACATATTCACCTCACCCACAGGGGTTCCTCTGCACTGTCAGGTCAAGCACCCGATTGATCTGACCCCCGGTGCGCCGCTACCTAATGGACCGATCTATCGGCGCTCTGTTCTGGAGAATGATGAAATCAAGAGGTAGATTCAGGAGCTGTTGCAGAAAGGTCACATCAGACCAAGTTCATCGCCCTGTGGGAGCCCGATCGTGTTGGTATAGAAGAAGGATGGGACGTGGAGACTCTGTATTGACTATCGGGCGCTGAACAAGATCACTGTCCGGAATAGGTACCCAATCCCACGGATTGATGACCTTCTGGACCAACTCCAAGGTGCAAAATATTTCAGTAAGATCGACCTGAAGTCTGGGTATCACCAGGTACCAATTGAACCCTCGGATGTGTGGAAGACTGCCTTCAAAGCTAAGGAAGGCCTTTTTGAATGGCTGGTCATGCCTTTCGGGTTGACGAATGCTCCCGCAACCTTCATGAGGATGATGGACGACATCTTGTGGCCATTCACCAACTCATTCGTAGTCGTGTACTTGGATGACATTCTGATCTTCAGCAAGACTTGGGAAGAGCACCTTCATCACATCCGACAAGTCCTCCAAACACTGCGGCAACACAAGTTGTGTGCCAATTTGGAGAAGTGCACGTTTGGCATGACCCAGGTTCAATATCTGGGATACATTATTGATGAAAGGGGGGTGCATGTGGATCCGGCCAAGATCCAAGTCATTCGGGATTGGCCAGCCCCAACCACTATAACAGAGCTTCGCAGCTTTCTAGGTCTTGCTAATTTCTATCGGAGGTTCGTGTTGGGATTCTCTCATATCACTTGGCCCTTGAGTCAAGTCACCAAGGGAGGAGCGAGAGAAAAAAAAATTTGGTCGGAACCTCAACAGAAGGCGTTCACAGAACTGAAAAATCGCCTCTGTTCTGCCCTAGTGCTCACTTTACCAGACTTGCAATAGCCATTTGAGATCGAGACAGATGCCTCTGACTATGCTATTGGGGCAGTTCTTACTCAACAGGGACATCCAGTGGCATATCACAGTGAGACATTGTCTGAGACATTTTGCAAGTATCCCACCTATGACAAAGAAATGTATTCCATTGTGCAAGCCTGTCGACAATGGAAGCATTACATTTTGGGGAAGGAAACAATCATCCACACAGACCACCGGCCCCTGCAGTTCATACAGACACAAGGGAAGTTGCAGAATGATCGCCATCAGAAGTGGTCCACATATCTGCAGCAGTTTCATTTGAACATCAAGTACAAGAAGGGTAGCACCAATAATGTTGCAGACTGCCTCAGCCGACCACCGATCGTGGCGCTCACCACCGTGCTCAACTCTTGTGGGCACGAGACTTCTGATTTGCCGCTTCTCTATGAGAGTGACCCAGAATTCGGCCACACTTACAAGGCACTCTTGGGGGGTACGCAAGTTCCAAATTTTCACCTCGAAGATGCACTTTTATGTCACCTGGGACACCTTTGTGTTCCTTCAAGAGAGCGTGCCAAGATGATATGGGAAGCACACTACAGTCGAGTCGCTGGGCATTTCGGGGTCGAGAAAACGGTAGCAATACTACAGAAGTATTTCTATTGGCCGAACCTTCGAAAGGATGTCGAGAAGCACATCAGATCCTGCACTGCTTGTGCCATTGCGAAACCGACCATCAAGAAGCAAGGCCTATATACTCCACTACCTACCCCTAGTCGACCGTGGGAATCCATCTCCATGGATTACATGTCGGGCCTGCCTTCTACTAAGAATGGAAATGACTGTGTTTTCGTGGTCGTTGACAGGTTCTCGAAGATGGCCATCATGGCGGCCTGTAAGAAGAATATCACAGCAGAAGCCACTGCTAAACTCTTCTTTGAACGAGTGTGGGTACACTTTGGGATCCCACAGTCTATCATATCAGATCGAGATAGCAGGTTCCTCAGCACATTTTGGTCCAGCCTCTAGTCAATGTTGGACACAAAGCTCACCAAGTCCACAGCTTTCCATCCCCAAACAGATGGCCAGACAGAGGTCGTCAACAGAATGATTGTACACATTCTGCGCATGTACAATTCAAATCATCCACGCACATGGGATGAGAGCCTCCCTTATGTACAACATAGTTATAACCGGGCTCTCCACGGTTCAATTGGCCATAGCCCCTTTCAGGTGGGCTTGGGATTCCAGCCACTATGTCCCATTGACGTAGCCATGCCATTTGCAGCTGCTCAGGCCGATTCAGCGCACGTCCAGTCTGAAGTTGACAAAGCAAGTAGCTTCATCGAGCGCATTCAACACATCCGCCAACAGGTTCATGATATATTGGACAGATCCAATGCGAAGTACAAGCAGCGCCATGATCAACACCGGGTGCCACACAACTTCCAGGTGGGCGACAAAGTATGGCTACATTTGCAGAAGGAGCACCTCACTGGACCCCACCGCAAGCTTCGCCCACTCCGATACGGGCCGTACACCGTCACCAAGGCTGTAGGGAACAATGCCTTTGAGCTTAGTATTCCTCCATTCCTTGGTCTGCACCTAGTCTTCAATGTGGATCGCCTTCGTCCTTACTTCCCACCTCTATTGGACACCTCGGACATTGCAGAACAACTCACACCAACAGAGTTAAACCCAGACTGCATGGAACAGGCCACCACAGATTGTATCATGGACCTGCAAATCAAGAACACTCGTCAACAGCAGATCCAACTGTATCGGGTTGTCAAAGCTGGCCAACTCCTGCACCAAGGAAAGTGGTTCACCAGGGACCAAGTTCAGCAGAAATTTCCTCATCTCATGGAGGAGCTTAACGCAATGGGGACCATTGCTTCCTAAGGGGGGAGGAATGATCCAGGTGGATATTGGTGGCCACCTGCCTATTCCACTTGGGCCCCCACCATTGTCTCTTTCATTTTTTCAGTTTCGGCATAACTTACTATTTTTAGTAGTTTTTTGGGTCCTGAACTCCGGAGCCGTTTTGAGGCCCTAAACAACGTTTTTTGGGCATCGCGCCTCCAGCGAATATCATTCCGTTCCGAAATCAGAATGATATTCGTGGCGAAAGTTGTAGTCCTCGGATAGAACTTTCTAATGATGTATCATGAGCATCAAACATAGATAGTATGCCAAAGTTACATCCCTGGGAAGTTGAAACACCAATTTAACCAAACGGGGCCCATAGTTTGGCGCTTCATCTCCTAGGGTGAGGTTTTTGGATGTTTAGGGTTCTCCATTGTTTCTCAATAATAAATAGGCCCTCGAGCCTCATTATAACGCAGTTCAGAGGCCTGTAGCCGCCACATCTCTCCTCAGAGATAGCTACCAGCGCCCTAGCTAGTTTTATTTCCATTCTGTCTGTAAGCAAATTTCAGTTCTTTGATATTAATGAAATGAAGTGTTATTTCCACTGCATCTCTATATTTATGGTTATATGTTTATTCTGTTTCATTCCTACATTAATCCGGATCACTATTTTATTTAGACGAATATAAAGAACATATTTCTTTTTAAAATAGCAATTATAGAACTATAAATTTTACTATGTAGTAAAAGTTTATATTAATCTATTGCAAGAACACAAATTAGTAAGTCCTTTTTAGTCAACAACCTTCAAAGTGTTTAACAAGCAAATGAAGTGCATTCCAAGACTAAAAACTTAAGAGTGATTAAATCATTATAAAGAGTCACAATGACAAAGCAATAACACAATACAAGTTCTTCCTATCTTGATTTTGTCTAGCCTTATTTATAATTTATTTGTTTATTGTAAGATATAAAGAAAAAAAGTGATTTCAAATGCTATAGCTATGGCTATGTTTTCCTTATGGTGGATGCTCAATGAATGGGTTCATTTTTTACATGAATTAGGGGAATTTTGAGGTCTATAATGGAACTCTTAAGGAAATAATAAAATAATAGCTAAACCAATAAACTAATAATTATGAATTTAAAATTTACTTTTTGCACCATAATTTATGGTTAAATTTAATTGAAAAATTGTACTAAAATAAAATTAATAAAAAAATCGTATTGATGTGGCTATAAATAAAAATGATTTTTTCCAAAAAAAGTCATTATGTATTAATTATTTATTAATTTTATATTACATATTTGATTTATACTTACGAAAAATAATATATAATATAAAAAATAACTTGATATATATTCTATCATATTTAGAAATTACATTTCATAATATATAATATTAATATAATCATAATATAATTAATTGAATTATATATATAGGTATTTATATATGAAAGTTGAAAACTATTGAAAGACATGAATATTATATAGGATATGCATTGTTTTTTTAAAAAGATATGAAATGACAATAATAATATTTTATTAAAAAATGTGAAATGACATTTATTAAAAGTATTTTACTTTATGATTTTAAAAATATTTAGCATACTATCATGATTAACTATGAGTTTTTATTCACACTATTGAGAATGTGATAAACAATACATTTAAATCAAACAATGCCACAATGGGGATAATGCCATCCTTTAAAATGTGATTAGTTTTCATAAAAGATGAAGCAATGCATAATGTCATTCTCTAAAATGTGATTGATTTTCATAAAGTAAATTTTGATTTTTTATTTTATTTAGAAGACTCATTTTTTACTTATCTAATAAAAAATTTGAAACACAAATATTCTATAACTTCATAATTTTTAAATTAAATAAAAATCTAAATTACAACTTAAAAAAAAATTCTATGATTTTATATTTATAAGCCATTTATTTAATTTATGTTAAATTTTTATTAGGATCATCATGATACATGTTCCATAAAAAAAAATGATAAGGGCAAATAAATAAAAACTAAAAAGATTAACTGTATAGGAATATTTGGTGTCAATTTCAATGTGAAGACGAAAGTTGGCCCATATATCCATTTCCGACCCTACTCATAACATGGTCTTTTAAATAGTGAACGGGCTGGTGTAAACGTTTAGTTGGCGAAGAAAATAACCCCAAGTTCAATCAGCGCAGACACATAGTCAAAATTCGTATTTGTTGGTGGAAGGTTCTGACCCCACTCACCTTGGGTATTGTGTGATTCATTCCTTTCGAAGGCCCGCTTAGTTTTTTCTCAAAAGTGAAAAGGGCTACACCAAGGTTGATTTCAAGCCGTTACAAATATAACATTGATATCTCCCCCCAAAAATTATCACATTTCAATGAGTATGCTAAACAGTCCAATAAATTGGAAAGACTAAGCCATCTGGATGTGCTCATGTTAACATGTCAATAACTTTGAAATGTCTAGTACTTTGAATTTCTGTACAATTACAATTACAATTACAATTACAATTATATATATATATATATATATATATATATATATATATATATATATTTGGGTTATATCGGACTTTATATTAATTATATCATATAATAAATTTTTTTTATATATATTTGTGTATATTGATTAGATTGATTAAGCTCTAATATTGGTACATATATGTTAAACAATAAATATATATGGATTATATAGTATTTATTTTATTGTGCTATTTGAGCCATGGCTTTTTTTTATGGTTTCACAATTTTTAAATATAAATTATCTCTGTGAAAGAAAACTGATAGAATATATATATATATATATATATGGTTTTATAATTATAAGTTATTTATTTAGTTTATATTAATTTTTTATTGAGATAAATTATTATATATTTTTGTATATATTGATTATATTGGTTTAATATTTATCTTGTTCTAATATTGATACATATATGTTAAACAATCTTTATATATACAGTTTGAGTGGGTCTAATGGTTAAGAGCACTTGTTACATGTTCAAAACAAGAGGGGTAGAGTATATATGCTTTAGTAGCCTTAGCAGTCAAATTGATTCCTTGTCCCACAAACAAGGAGATCTCATACACCGATTTGGTGTCTTACGTGACTTAATTTTTGGACCTGGCTTAATTTTTCCAGAATCATATTATATAATATTTATTTTCTTGTGCCATTTGAGCCATGGATTTTCTATAGTTTCACAATTTTTAAATCTAAATTATCAGTGTAAAAAAACATAGAGAATATTTTAATTTTTTTTAATATGATTTTATATTTATAAGCAATTTATTTAGTTTATATTTATTTTCATTGAAATAAATGCAGTTATCATGATACAGTGTCCATTGAAAAAAAGAAAAAAAATAAAAACTAAAAAGGTTAACATGTATCTGAATAGTCAGCGTCAATTTCAATGGGAAGGATCGTAGTTCTGTCAGCGTAAAATTGATTATTGTGTTTGACTCATTCCTTTAGAACATCTTCTTACAAGAGGGTGAATCAGAGTGAGTCGTCAATGTGGAGAGAAAAAATTTTCAATTGCAGCACCAAAATGGGCCTTCCGTGCATGCTTTAGTATTTCAGCTAATAGATAAAATTCATCCACCTTTGTCTAAATCCATGTTGTATGGAGAATATGTGAGAAAACAACAAAGTGCAGGACTGAGAAACAAGGGAGCTTTAGAATCCGTCAAGATAGCGAGAGATGAAAAAAGATAAACAACGGATTAATCGGCTTATATATTGTATACTGTGTATTTTGTCTTATCTAGTTCCAGACTACAGTGGGCTTAGAATATTATTCCCATTAGAAGTCTTGTTCTACAAAGTTGCTTATAATATGTCATAAGCTTCGTTAAATTTCTAATGTATATGTAAATGTTCAAAGGTAATATTTAACTAAATGTTACATGGTAATATTTCTTTACCATTAATTGACATCTTGATTGTTGTCTTTAGGGACAAACGGCTGTATATCCCATTGTTTTTTATTAGTGTATTTATTATATATTTTAAAAAATCCAAATAAAAAATGAATTTAAAGATGTTTAAAGAGTATATCAGTGTTTTTCATGTTAATGTATAGGATTTAATATTTATTTATTATATTTTTTAAATCGGTTTAAAACTAGCTTAAATAAGTGTTGGTCGGTAGTTTAATTCTGTTGTACAAGTGAGAAATCATGCTTTCAAAAAAATTGCATATAATTTGAGCTTGAGCTATAATTCATAGAAATGGCTATACTAAAAAGATTAGAAACATGAAATAGATATGTGTTAATCAGGACATAAAATGTTTTTGAGACACTCTATTCCCTAATTATTTGTAAATTCTAAACTTTATAATTTGGAAACTAATAATGGTCAATAGGAAAACTGATTGCTATGGTCTTGCCTTGGCATGTAATAATAGATGAAGGACTTACATAAACCTTACTCATTAGTCACTTTTTGTAAGTTTTCACATTTACATTTTTACTGATGAATATGAATATTTGTACTCCTACATATTAATGTGTTGAGGAACACATAAAAATGGAGGGAAATAACTCTAGGTAAGTATATGTATTTACATATTATTCCTATCTATTTCTAATGCAAAGACATGCTCAAATTATGGTGTGAGATAATTAAGGGTAAATATTTTATTTACCTAAGTATTAGCTAAGGATTTTAATTTTCGTTGGTTTTCTTCAAATATTAACAATTAAAAATAGGGCATTATAACTAATAGACAAAATAGCTTTCTTGATCAAAATCTAGTATTACGAAATTGTGATTAATTGTTGTTTAAAATATATTTTTGGATGCATAAGTGGATTAACACCTTTAAAAACCCTTAAGGAAGAATAACAAACTTAAACTTATGATTTAAAAAAAAAAATCTACTCCAATTTGGACAAAATTAACCAATAAAACTTAAACTTATGGTATTAAAAAATATTTACTAGAATTTGGATAAAATTGACCCAAAAAAATAATTTCATCTATTAGTTAGAATAATCAATAAAAAATCGTTGCACAAGTACATAAAAATCATGAAATGAATATCACAAATGCATTAAAAAGTTATGGTAGAAAATATGTGAATTAGTTATCTAGGTGGCCTTATTGTGTCAAGGATATCTATATCTATATCTATATATATTTATATATATATTTTGAAAAATAAATATTAAATTTTCAAAGTTAAATATTATACCTTTCATTGATCAGTGGTAAAATAATAGTAGTCAAGAGGAAAATAAATTGTTATAGTCTTTCCTTTTAAGGGGCTAATAATAAGAATGTAAAACACATTTTATAAACTAAATTAAATAAAAATGTAAAAAATATTTTATAAAATATCCTAAATAAGAATGTAAAAACAATTATAAACTCTCTTAAATATGTCCTAACACATCATTGATTGAGCAGTAAGATCAAGAAACCCTTGGATGCTTAAAAATTCAAGGTTATAATGGTTCTACAAAAATCCTTTAAATGCTTAAAAAATTCAAAGTTAAGATGAATTTATCAAGGTATGAATGACCTTGATCCTTAAAGGATATCATACTCTTACCTAAGAGGTGAGGGGTGGGGTTCTTGGGGTTTTTTTTTGTTGTTGTTGTTATTATTATTTTGTTTCTTGCTAAGATGTTATCTATACGATGAAATTAGATGTTCTTATAATGGTATCTATAAATCACAAATTGGCTCATAAAATGATAAAGTGAAATGAACAAACTATGCTTAAAGAATTTCCTGTGATCTAAATTCACATTTTAAAAAATGTATAAACAAGTAACTTCGATATTTTTATTCCCTAGTTTTGTTTGTTCATTATCTCTTGATCTAAAATGTGTGAACAAAATATTTCTTATACAGAGATAGACAGTAGGGGCTTTTAGTGGTTATTTCACCTTTACTAGAAATGATGAAACCAGAAGCTTTTGGCCCTCTTACTGGCTCTGCCTAAAGAAATATGAAGTAAACACTAAAACGATCTGGCAATGAAAGTATTTGTTTCTGTTTGAAAAGTATTCATTAACAAATTTTTATGTGTGAATAAGCAATTTAAGATATTATGCAATGGAAGTAATGTGGTTTGAAATGGAACAAATGAGTTTTAATCGCTGTATAAGTCTCATTGTGAAAAGTGAACTTATTAAAAATTACTGTTTAATGTAGTAAACTCTGGAAATAAGCATCAAGAATGCACAGCATAACAGTAAGCATTTTTTTAAGTAGTTCACCCCTCTCTTGGGCTACCTATGCTGGGTCCAAAAGCCTCCAAATAAGCTTTTACCTATTTTATTAATACTCAAAATAAGTATTACACCATGAAGAAAGCCTCAAAAGGAAAAATTAGCTGCAAATTCAGAATCACAGTGCTGGAAACAGTAAAAATTGACTATTCATTCACCTCAAATAGATGAACATAGCCCAATACAGCTGATCATTCCCATAGCCTTCGTGGCTCCACAAGAAAATTCGTTGATAAAATCACTGATAGAGTGCCCTCATGGCTCTGCAACCTATTCCAACAGCTTCATAATGCTTCAATACCCCCAAAACAAAAAAAAAATCCTTCCAAAAGGACTTCCCTAGCCAAAGTTATGATTGAAACAAACTTTTCCCAGTTAGGGCTAGGAAAGCTCCACCAAATGTGGTGGAACTCCAGATAGCTCCGACAATTTAGGGAATGATGCCAAAGATGGGCGCTCCGCTGAATTTGGGTGCTGATGGATAAGGTCCATAGTACCGCACCGAATGGAGATCATTGAACAAACTTGCGTTATATTCTGCGTTGGATAAGGTTTCAACCATATAATATTAATGAATTTCGCACCGGGCGCGGGTCCACGGGACCACGACCCAACACTGCATGTTGATTAGTTGCCTCCTAGTTCCGAGCGGCGGTCACATGATGGATGGGGCTGGCCCCCTTTCGGGACCCGCCCATACACAATATAAAGTTTAAATATAACTTTCAACCCATGGTTTAACAAGAACCACCATGCCCTGTTGGTCAGACCGTCTGTTTGTGTCCGCCCTGACCCGGGGTCGAAACCTGCCGCGCCATACAAAAGTTTTGTAACGCAAATTTCGTTGGATCTTGGGGCCATGTGGCAGTCTCTGGGCTGGCCACGTGGCGCCCCCTGATTGTCCGCCATCGGAATATTCCGCAAAATATTCTGTGGAATATACCACGAAATATTTTGTGGAATATTCTCTTTTTAATAAAATATTTTGTAATGTCAATTTTGGCCCTTTTTTTACTGAAATTGGCAAACTTCAAAGCTGAATAACTTTCTCATACAGCGTCAATTTTCAGTGCCATTTGCGTCTACAGGATCATTTTTCCGAGCTCTTTCCTGTCGTTCTAGTTTGGACCAATTCTGAGCAACTAATTTTTTGAGCATTTTTCCATTAAGGACTTGATCTCCTGATCATCTCTCTAGCCTAAGTCCCGAAGAAAAAACTAGTGTAAAGTACATTAAAATACATCATCAATATCATATGTTTTTCCTTTTTTTTTTAAGTATTGTTTTCTATACATACATAAATATCTACTAAGAAAGACTTCATTATGAAATATATTATTTCCAAGTGTAGTAGAAAAACTATAGGTTAACTAAAACCATAAAGAGGATGTGGAAATATCAATAGTGCTTGAAATTGTTAGATTGAATAGAGGTACATGATTTTTTTTATTGTAGAGATGACTCTTCAATGCTAGTGAGTTCTTCATGTTCTTCCACCCCTAACGAGGCCATCATTATCATATTTTTATCAAAATTCAATTATTCTTTTTATTCTTCATTGTTATCAAATAGGAATTATTTTCATTAATTTAATGTATTGGCATTACATTACATATATTTTCCATACTATTTTGTATATTGCATTTCATTTCCCTTGGTATAATAAATAAATAAAGTTAAAATGTGCATGTTTGGTTGGTAAAATTGGGGAATTTATTTTTCTTCCATCAACATTCATCTTTTTCAAGTTGCACACTCTTAACCTTGTGGCTTGCCTTGTCAATGAAATCAAGGGAGCTCATGCAAATGAGAAAAAGGAAAACACTTAGTAAATTGGTGACTAAACTCATGTGATTGGGCCCAAGTGTAAGTCTGGGATTAATTTAAAGGATTGGATAACTGGTTAGAGTCGTGATAGCCATGATGGCTTCACCAACATGTCAGAGTGTATGGGAAAAAGGAATGGTCTTTCAGGATGAGGGGAGATTAAGCTCCTATACTTGTTAGAAGTGGTCCCCCAATGCAAATTTGAGGTCCTCATGTCTATAACCCTTGTGGTCTTTTTCTAGGTTATTTAGAAATGGTTTCTTCTCTAGTAATGATCCCTAATATGTGGGACAAAGATTATATGTTGGGGTTGTTCAGTTGTTAACAATTAAGGGTGGGGGGCGTTGGAATCCCTTTTTGACAATATATTTTTCCAAGGTTGTAGCTTCAATACCTCTAAAAGGAGGGACAATTGAATCTATACATGGATTGACATAGGTTTTCATATTCTCCATGTCACATTGGTATTCCATAGACTAATTATTAGTTGAATTGGTTGATATAGTGAACATATGAAGGATGGATATCTTTCCCATGAAAAGAAGACTACATATTGGCACCAATAAGAAATATTGTATGGGTTGGTAAAGCTTATCCTTAACATCGTCAAGGAGTGGGTGCATGACAAACAATTGTTCACTATGTGGGAAGGTATATTACATAACAGATTAGGAGATGATGGGGGTGCCTCACTTGAGTGTTGTGTGCCAAATTATGTATTAAATTTGAGAATCACTAGGAATTAATGAGTGTAATGGTGATCAATCCATAGTACATGGTGATGGTTATTGTGTTATCAAGGTTTCAGTGCCCAATTCCCTTAATTAACATTTTGGTTTTGTTTTGGATTATAGAGTATGCCTCCTCAAATGGAATTTTATGTGGTTTTTTATTGTAACCTTGGGTAGGTTGTTGGATAGTATTTTGGCTCTAAATGTGACCGAGAGCACGACCTTGACCTAACAATAAAATGGTAGTCTTTGAACAAATTTTTTTAAATGTTTCTATGGTGATTGTTTGAGGGTTGGGTTTATGTAGAGTGAGTTTAATTAAGGTAAAATCACTACCACAATAGTGGTTGGGGCTTGGAAGGGATGTTTAACCTTAGTGGTAATGAATATAAGGCATGTGGTATGTTCGATAATGAAGGTCCATATAATGTATGAGGTGCATATTGGTGTGATGATCCTAGCAAGGGATGATGTTGTTCATACATAAAAGGGTCAATGTGTTGTTAACTAAAGTGTGGAAGAGAATGTTGGATAGATATAATTAGGAATAGGATGTTATGTGATGAAGAGGTTAACTATGTTTATGATGAATCCTTTCACATGTGTTATGGCATCTAGATTTTTAGGATCAATAAAGGGTAAAAATCCTCCATATATACTTATTTTGGGGTCATCTAAAAACTCCTCAATGTCAAGAGAAACCTATGTGTTTGGGGTCAACACCCACAAGCCTACCAAAGTTTCCTAAATGGGTAGAATCTACTATGAGAATGTGGTCTAATGTAGAATTATTTAAGGTATGGAAAAAACATTATGCTTAAAAGAATTTATTTTTTTGAAAACGAGCACACCATATACAAATAAATAACACATACAAGAAATAAACCGAGGAAATGAAAATAAAAATAATTTCCAAATGAGATATTATCATTAGTTATAAAGGTAAGTGTGGGTGATTCACAAGTGAAGATTGGATAGAGAATAGTAAGTATGTTAAACACTTGGTGATGAGGTAAGATTTCCCACTATATATATTTGATACTATTTGTAATCCATAAGCATATTCCATAGGTGAAATCCTAAAATATTTCCCACTATGTTTCCTTTATACTAGTCATGAACTAAAGGGTATAGAATCCTTGATTGATTCTATGTAGACTGGACCTATGCAAGGTGGTCCCACACATCTATAATATAAGATCCCCACAAGTTATTATTATTCAAGACAAGAATCCAACCATATTTTCGTTAATAAAACACTTTTCTCCTCATTTTAATCAACTTCTAGCTTCAAAATTTTTAACCTTGATATATTGTTTAGTTTTCTAATTCGAAAGTCTTATTTTACTCAAATAGTAGATTTTGTTTACTAGATAGGTTTTCCCTTTTTTTTGGCAACAACCACTTTCTATATGTCGATGTGGATATCATAGGTCATAAAACTTGAAATAATTTTGCTTTAGTTAAATAATTGACCTATGTGTTGTTTTTGGAATGATATAACTCTTAGATGTTTTTTTTCTCATTGATAAATTTTTTTGCAAAGTCATTAATTTTATTTGTATACAATGTGTTTTAGAATTTATAAAAATATTCAACATCCTAAAAATTATTTAGGAAACTAAAATTTTACAAATTATATAGATAAAATTTACTAATCCAAAAAATATTTATTAGATTTTGGGTAAAGTTGACTAGAAAAAATACAAAAACAAAAACAAAAACATGAAATAATCAAACTACACTATTAAATTTTTGGTAAAAGAGCTTACTAAAGAGAGTGAATTGGTTGTCATCATATGTGAAATGACACTCATTGATTACAACATGAATTTGGTTACAATAATTGACTCCCAAATATTATTACTAAATTTAGGTTTCGAAGAGGGGTCACATGATTTTGGGGTAGGGGGTAATTTTTTTCCCTATGAATCAAGAAAATAGGTGTGTTTGGAGTTTAATTCATAATTTTTAGTGTCCTATTTTATAGTAATCAAAGTGAGGCTTTGTATTTTCATCATTCTAGTCAATTTCTAAAACTTTTTGCTATGATATCTTAGAGATCAAGTTATTAATAGTTCTGATATTTTATCATTGGTGTAATTATGTTAGAATTTTGTGAGAGAAAACGTAAATACATTCATTGATTCCCTAAAGCATTAAGCTAAGTGATTCTAGGGTTAAAGTGTCATCAAAATCATGAGTGAGGTCATAGTGAGTCATGTTTTCTCATCATTGGGACTAATTAGTGGTATCATTTCAGTTAGTTAGTTTGTCAAATCAAGCATGTGTTATGACATCAAATTTCAATACAACATGTATGAAAGTTTTTATGCATCATTCCTTCGCTACGCTTTCATGGTTCAGGCTTCAAATTTCAATGATTGTTCTGAAGGTGAGTTTAGTCATCTTGGGAGTTCAAAATATTTTTTTGGGATTCAAGAAACAGGTGATCTATTATTTGTTCTACCAAAAGCATTCTGTACATATTTTGGAATTTGTTGCACTAATTCTACAGAGGAATTGATGCTCTCAAGGGTAGTCCTTGCACTTCTACAAGTCAACAGTTTATCGCCACCTACACATTTCAAATTCTATTTTTCTTGAATGATTTATCTCATATGTTGTTTAATTCACCTTTACATGTCAAGGAAAGCACTTATATGGCCTTGTAAATCTTTGATTCTTAGCTCATTTGTTTTTGTGTGTTGCGCTTGGAGAATTCGATGCACTTTCACACAATTGTTGTGTTTTATGTTTTAACTATGTTAAACCCTCAATTTTCATTGTGTACCTATACTATAGAGCCTAAAATTTTAATATATTTTATCTGGAGTGTCAGAACCTTGCTTCTGCTGCCATAGAATATCAAGAATCCTATTCCCCTTAGTCATTGTGCTTTTTCACTACACCCGTGCATTGGAAAAATTCACTTTATATAGGATCATCATATCATTGCATTTTGGTATAAAATTTGAATTCCTATAGTGTGAAGTTTTCAATATAGGATAATTTCCATTCAAAACCTATTAGAGACCCTTATCTAGATCCACAATAAAAATTTGTGGTACACTTGCTGCATAAAATTGTCAAAGCATTGTCTTTACATTTTAGAAACCCTAGAATTCAATTTTCATTATGATCCATGATAATTCCAAACATGAAGAAGAATAAATGGGGATACATAGTCAAGTTTGACCCTCAATATCTTGCCTTGATAAACTCAGATCCAACTATTAGGGTTTCATTTGAGTAGATTGGTTGCATCAGGTTTTGTGGGAAGATACAGGGTTATAGTGTTCACCTGACCAAAAAGTTTTCCTTAAACTTCATTATGGCATATGTTAAGGTTGGATTGTTGATTTTTAGAGTATCATATCTTACCATTTCAGCTGCTACATAGATCCCTCTACATGGACAGCAATGGTTCAAGTGCATGCCTCTAGACATAGTCAACTATAAGGATTTCTTAAATCCAAAGTACAAAAAAAGGGAATATGGAGCTATTATTCTAAGGGAATATATTCTTGAACCCTACAATAAAATTCTTAAGGTCATCGAGAGACATTTCACTTGTGAAGGAATATTTGAGAGATTTTATTAGTACCGCTTCAAAGTGTTAATGAATTATATAGGTAAAAGATATTTGAGTTTGCCATTCTACTTATTCAGGAGAATTGGTTAGATGGAAGAAAAAGTTCAGGGTAAACAAATTAAATTAGAGCCTAGTCTCTTTCATTTTTCCTTGATTAAGTTGTTACTAGTGGAGAATTTGAAGAATAAAAATATGACATGGCAGGCATTCCTAGATTCATCCAAGTTGGCAGCCGAGTTTCCAGATAACCCTTGGATTAAAAGGGACACACCTTCATCTGAGGTAACTTTATCTCTTACTTTCAAGTAAGTACTCTTCTATTCTCTATGTCTAATACCCCCAATAAAATGGCATATATCTACAATGAAGGTAACAATCTTGATGGATCATCCAACTTCAAAGATTGGAAAAATAGAATTGATCTAGTCCTTAAGAAAATTAGGTTGTGCAATTTTTTGAAGGCAATGGTCCACCACCAGTTAAAAAAAATACTCAAGAAGTGGCCATATACAATAAGGGATAAATTAGAGATCAAAGGATTCTCTTTGAGTCCATCAAGGAGCATCTCATTTCTTTTTATTCTGATTTGTCTACATTTAAGGAAGTCTATGATAAATCAGTATAATTATACTCCATTAACACAACCAATCAAAAGATATATCTGAGTAATACTGTGTGGATATAGAATATCAAAAGAAGAGTAAGTGGCTTCACACTTTATGAGGGTATAAAAAATAAAATATAAACTTCAAGGACTCGGAGAAACAATATTTGACTATGATTCGATCACTTCTGTAATGTAAGCTCTACCTCCAACATGGGACTATTTTGCAGGATGCATCTATGCTAGAATGGAAACTTCCACCTTTGAAGAGTTATGAGATTTATGTGTTCTATAAGAATCAATAATAATGGCTCAAGTTGGTACTCAACATAATAACGATGAATCTCAAGCTTTTGTATAAATATCAAGAAATAAGTTTGGAAATTTTGGATCTCATGGAAAAAATTGTCATAGAAACAAGGATATGTACAAATTTCAATGTTATGGTTGTCATGAATATGGACATATCAATAGTAAATTAAGTATTTTCATGGATATCGAAATTAAGAGGGGGCTCATAGCCATTTACAATGAAGTAGTTAGAATCAACTCACTATAGTAAGAAGAGAATTCTCCTTGAAAATTTTCTACATATAATCAATCATATAACTCTAGAAGAAGATAATTTAGAAATATTCATGTCTCCAAAATTTCATCATGAATTTCAAGAACATGCTAATAGGATGGTAGTTAGGAAAATGGGTGAGTAGTCAAGAAGTGTATCAATTGAAGTCAACATATAGCTTGCAACGTGCTAGAAATTCATCATTTCAAATTAAGTAAAGAAAAATTGACCTTATACATAATAGAATGAACAAGTGAAACTACGATGGCTAGAGGAGAGTATTTCTAGAAGTCAACTTTTCTTATATATTTAGCAGGATGTAGTAGAGTATATTCTACAGGAAAAGAAGGGAGTTTGAGGTACACATTAAAATAATTCAACACTGTGTATTAGATGGCATCATGGAAGAAATTATTCAATATGTTCTCCCAATAAAAGGAAGAAGTTCACAATCCTCAACTGAAAAGGCTACTCCTAATTATTGAAAGACTAAAGAATACCTTATACTTTGGAATAAAATTGAATGATTCAAGAAGCACTCATGAGTTAGAGATATTATCTTCAAAGGGAGCCAAAATCATAAGGGAGATTGAGATTTATATTTCTATGAAAGAGGTTGAATTTTTGAAAGTGGCAGTAGGCTCAAATTTGGCCCTAGTTGCAGTTATGAAATTATTATCCTTTACCAAATTTGGAGTTGTTTGACCAATGTTGAATTTGACTTTGGAGATGACTCAAAAGAGGGTTTTGCTTGGTATCGTTGCGGCATTTTAGTTTGGTGTTGGTCTTGGATATCTCATTTTTTATCTGATTTTATAAGAGAAGGATTGATGGGTTTTCCCATTGTGGGTTTTTCCCTTGCTAACAAACTAATTTTGGTGTCTCTTGTATATTTTTTATCTTTTTTTTACCCTAGAAGATTCAATATTTTCATAATTCTTGATGAAGAAGAAATAAGAAGTAATAAGAAGACATATAACATTCATAAGTAATTATCAAGTAGGGAGCCTAGGTGTTAGACTTCAATACACTTGGTTTCTTAATAAATAATTATCCGAAAAGTATTGAGATCACTTTTGATGAGATTTGATGCTATAGTATCAATGTTAGAACAAAAATTGGACATAGAGAATGCCATAATGGATAATTTTCATGCAATACTTACAACTTGTAATATTCCCAAATGGGAAAGGCAGCAATATAATGCAGAATGATGGAAAAATAACGTATTTCATCATTTATACAACAAGAGGCCAATATGGAGACCTTTAATTTGTTATTAAAGTAGAAAAACATGTGTAAGAAATGGCCCATAATATGTATAACAAGAAAAGAAAGTCTCCAACAAAGAAAATCCCTCAATATGAGGTGTTGCAACCATATATAAAAGCTGGGAAACCATTACGAAATTATTTTATTGCCTCTGCAATGACAATAGATCATACGTCAGATCTAGAGCTAATATGTGCATAAAAATTTAGATCTATATCAGATCCATGCACTATACAAGCTCCTCTAAAGAACCCCCTTGGGGTTTTTAGCAAAACAACAAGTAAAAGTTCTAGATTTAAGATCTAAGACTGCAGATCTACTGAAAAATACAGATCTGGAAAGTGTGGCTGATCTTATATGAGCAATAGAATAGCCTCCTCCGATAGATCTCCAAAGTAAAGGGAAGATCCCCAACACTAGAAAATAAACTCTCCAAATGGTGTGCTAAACCACCCTACAACTGCACCTATAGAAATAATGTAGATCTGGAAGTAAACTGCGATGTAGGGATCAAAATATGGTTGGCCTGATGCCAAGATCTGAAAATAAGATCCAAAGCTTTCAATATTGTCCTCCCAATGAAGTGGAAACCTCCTCCACTGAAAAGGAGTACTGAAAAGGCCTAGATCTGAAAGATATAGTCTCCACTTTCTGCAGCTTGCAAAAAAAACCAAACCCTCAATAGGATCGGTGCAGTATTTCAAAGAAGAAGCTTGGCCCTAAGCTAGATAGTGGAAAATGCAATACAAACTCCCCCGAGAGCTACTCAATGGGAAGAGGTGGGATTCCCGATCAAGAGCACCCAATGCTAAAAAACATTCAATCTAAGTTAAACAACAAGAGAAATATATATGTCTAAATAGACCATATATTCGTAAATATGATAAACATCAACAACCCTCTAATGTTTCCATCCTCCTCCTTTTATAAATTAAGAGCTTGCAAACCCTAAACCATTTCCAATGAGATAAATTATTTCACACAAATCATCTCCATCTAAAATTGTGTTGTACCTCATTAATGGCCACTCCTCCATGACCAACATTGTAGATTTGGTCAAGGTTGACCCAGTGAAAATGATCTAGCCCCTTTCACACCACTTAGGGTGCTTCAATTAAGTTGCCAAGATTTGTCTCTTTCATATTTGGCATTGATTTATTCATGATTAAGGATAAATATGGACCTCATTTTCCCTCTTATTCTTTAATCAAAGTAATAAAACAAAAATGAATATTCCAATTAGCTCATGACTAATTGGGAATATTACAGTCCTCCCTTCCCAAATTTTGCTTGTCCTCAAGCAACTGACAAAGTGAGTGCTTCAACTCTTCTCCTCCTCTATTGGTGACACCAACATGTGATAAGATTCCTTCATAAGCTAAGTGTTCACCAATCCATCCCTCCATGAATTGCTCTTAAAAGTTCTCATGAGATGTAAATAATCCATCCCATAAGGAGACAATAGCTCAAATGAAACAAACATGGTTTGCCCAATGTTCTCCCTGAAACATGTAGCATAAGATACATGGAGAATCTCCATCCCATAGGGCACATACATACCTCCCTCCATACATTCCCATAAAAAGTAAAAGTACATCATCAATTTATGGGATCAAAACTACATACATACAAACAAAAATTTGTGCATATGGAGGTGGGTCATAGTCCCACATGTGGAACCAGCGTAGTGCATCTCCTAATTGCATCAGATCATGATGTGTTAAGTGGTATCCCCACCACTTATTTTCTTTCCAAGTCATCTCTCTATGGTTGAAAGTGTGAGATATATTTGGTGCTTTAGGAATTCACCAATCATGAAACAAAATCTCCATTTCTCCTCCAAGGGAGTGGCCATGTTCAGAAATTTTTGTGGCCCAAAGTTGGCCATGAAGTTTATAAGGTACAATATTCCTTCTTGGAGTAATGGCCTTCATATACATGGTTAAAGAATGCAAAAAATAATCAAATGAAACATTATTTACATAAGCATATTCTTCACCAAAATGCCTCCTCAAACAAATGGAGTGGTGCATAGATCTATCTCCTTTCTCACAAGAAGTAAGAGATGGTTGAATTAACTCTGTTATAGAGTCACGTTGCTTCCAACTCCACATGGTTCATGCATATTTTAAAATGTTGATGTATTTCTCCTTGAAATCCTTTCCAAGTATAGCTCCTCATGATGATGTTGTAGAATCTCATGGAATATGTGTGGCTAAATAGAACACTTCATACTCCCTTTGTAGCAACTTCTCCTTGTGCTTGGAGGCTCTAGATAAGAATATTATACCATGATAATAGATGACTCCTCCTTCGACTGAATAGCCCTCTTCATGTATCTGGTCATCAAGTATCATGCATGTATAAAGATCCTTGGAGTAATCCACCAATAGTTGGGATTTCTAATATAGATCAATCTCCCATAGTGACAATGTTGATGATCTATCAATAGAAATGTTTGTCATGTGGCTGCTCTCCTCCTTGAAATCTCCCATGCCAAATGTACATGTTGGAAGGTCATTCCTTCCATGCTTCTCCTCCCATAGCACAAAATCTGAAATGTAGGTAATGATGATATTGGGAGAATGTATCCCTCCTCCTTGAGCCTACCCAAGACTCCCAAAACTATATCATTGCCTTCTAATGATCCCATCCCTCCTGGATCTATTTTTGGAGCATCATGTTGTGAGATGTCTTCCACAATATCTGAATCAGGTGGCCTCTCAGGTGGTCTGCCACTAGATAATAGTGTCCCATGCAGCAATCTCATGAGCATAATAGATGGGACTGTAAGGTCCTTTCTTTCAATGTGCAAATCCATCTCTGATTTATGTGTGGAAGTTGTATGTGAGGTATATGTATGCATGCCCTTGATCATTTGAGTGTTACCACTCTTTTTATCCACCCTTTCCATTTGCAAAGCCTCCCACTGAGTGGTGAATTTCCTCAAAGTAATCAACCATTGAACACCCAATATCACATTGGTGTCTGGTATGTCAACCACAAAGAAGTGATCAATCAATGTATATGTCCCCATGGTGACTGATAAGGATGGGACATAATGCATGCATTGCATTGTTCTATCTCTTGTGACCAAAACAGATAATCCCTCAAAAGCATCAGTGGGTATTTCCCTCCTTTGCACTAGTTGGGCATCAATAAAATTGTGGGTGGCCCCACTATCAACCAAAATAGAAACCCTCTAATTCAAGATGGAACCTTGAACTCTTAAGGTCAAGTACTTAGGTACTCCTCTCAAATATGCAAGAGCCCCTCCAATAGGAGAACATTTTCCATTCCCATCTCCTGATGGTGTTGGTTCTCCTCCTACAGTGTCAGCGCTGTGACCTCTTCTTGGTTCATCTTCTTCTTCCTCCTCATCATATGAGAAGACCTCTATGTAATGTGCTTTTCCAGCTGCACATCTATGTCCAGGTGCCCATGATTCTTGTCAAGTGAAGCAATGCTTCCTTCTTCTTAGATATCTCTAGACATCATCATCAAGAAGTTTTTTATTTTGAATCTCTTTAGAAGGAGCAGCCTTTTCTTCATTTCCCTTTGAAGGAAAAGAGGGCTTATGCTGAAATGTTGCCTTAGATTTTGGCAAGGCATATTGAAGGTCTCTAGCACTTTCAATAGCATCATGTATGGTAGTGGGCTTGGTAGACTTAACCAACCCATGAAGAGGTTCATCTAACCCATCAATGAACCTGTACACCCTTCTTGCTGTAGACAAATCAGGAACCATAACAGAAAGTCTTAAAAATTTAGAAATGTAAGTTTCTGCATTACCTGATTATTTCAACTTTGCAAGGCTCATGAATGGTGCTTCTGGATCTCTTCTATCAAATATTTCCACTAGCCTTTTACTGAACTTTGAATAAGTAGTCACATTGGCATGACCCAATGTAGACAAGCCATGGAACCCCCGGTCATGTGCTTCACCCTCAAGGTGCAACAATGCAATCTTAAAGGCTTCCATTTCTAGAACCTTGTTCAACTGAAAGTAGATGTCAAGTTTTTCTACCTAATATTTTGCAGAACACTTGGATGACCCATCAAAATTGGGTAAAAATAATTTGCCCATAGTGTGGTGTCAATCATGATTCTGAATGAATCCACCACCTCTACGATGATGCCTTGTTCTTTTGTTGTCCTTTATTTGACAAAATTCTTGAAAACTCAAGTGATCTTTGAATCTCTAATTTTGAGACTCATATTCTTCAAAATAGTCTTCAAGGGATTCATGCTCTTGAAACCCTTCATTTCCCACAACCAAAATTGTAGGCATGGTAGAGCATTGGGAAACTTGTGGATGATGCATTGGTTGATCATTCCAGTGGTGAGACATGCCAGAGCCTTCTCCATGATGAAATTCCTTAGGGGATTCCTTGAATATGTCCATTCTAATCTCCTTTATCTCTCTAGAAATGTCTTGCATGGCTCTCAGAAGGATCTTAGGTAACTCCTTCTCTTCATCTTCACCTCCAGATAAAGGGGCTTTACCCTTGTCTTCGTTATCATTTGTATAATCAAAATTTCTGTGCCTTCTCTTTTGATACCTCTTTTCTCTATTAGTAAGAGGCTCTCCTTCTTCAGAATATATATTGGCTTTAGAATGCACAGGCTGTTCCAAGGTGATGCTCCGATACCATTGTAATATTCCCAAATGGGAAAGGCAACAATATAATGCAGAATGATGGAAAAATAATGCAGACCGTCATTTATACAACAAGAGGCCAATATGGAGACCTTTCATTTGTTATTACAACAACAGAACATGTGTAAGAAATGGCCCATAAGATGCATAACAAGAAAAGCAAGTCTCCAATGAAGAAAATCCCTCAATATGAGGTGCTGAAACCATATATAAAAGCTGGAAAACCCTTACAGCGTTATTTTATGCCTGTACAATGGAAGTAGATTATACATCAAATCTAGAGCTTCTATGTGCATACAAATTTTTATCTATATCAGATCCATGCACTATACAAGCTCCTCTAAAGAACCCCTTTGTGGTTTTCAGCAAAACACTAAGTACAAGTTGTAGATCTGAGATCTAAGACTGCAATATACTGAAAAATATAGATCTGGAAGGTGTGGCTTATCTGATATGAGCAATAGAATAGCCTCCTCCAATAGATCTCTAAAGTGAAGGGAAGATCTTCAACACTAGAAATTAGCTCTCCAAATGGTGTGCTGAACCACCCTGCAACTGGACCTACAGAAATAACGCAGATCTGGAAGTAAACTGCATTGTAGGGATCAAAATATGGTTGGGCTAATGCCAAGATCTGAAAATAAGCTTGAAAGCCTTCAATATTGTCCTCCCAATGAAGTGGAAGCCCTCCTCCACTGATAAGGAGTACTGAAATTGCCTAGATCTGAAAGATATAGTCTCCACTTGCTGCAGCTTGCAAAAACAACCAAACCCTCAACAGGATCAGTGTTGTAGTTGAAAGAAGAAGCTTGGCCCTAAGCCAAATAGTGGACAATGAAATACAAACTCCCCCAAGAGCTACTCAATGGGAAGAGGTGGGATTCCCAATTAGGAACACCTAATGCTTAACAACATTCAATCTCAGCTAAACAACAAGAGAAAGATATATGTATAAATAGACCATATATTCATAAATATGATAAACATAAACAACCCTCTAATTTTGTCATCCTCCTCCTTTTATAAGTTAATAGCTTGCAAACCCTAAACCACTTCCAATGATATCACTTCTTTCACACGAAGCATCTCCATCTAAAACTGCGATGTACCTCATTGATGGAAACTCCTCCATGACAATGCTGTAGATTTGGTCAAGTTTGACCCAGTCAAAATGATCCAGCCCCTTTCACACCAAGGGTGCTTCAATTATGTTGCAAAGATTTGTCTCTTTCACATTTGGAATTGATTTATTCATGATTAAGGAGAAATATGGACCTCATTTTCCCTCTTATTATTTAAACAAATTAATAAATAAAAAATGAATATTCCAATTAGCTCATGACTAATTGGGAATATTACACAACCTATGAAATAAGAACATAGTAGGAGAACACATGGAAAAGAGAAGAAACTTTTACAAAATCGAAGAAGGCAGTGAAAAGAAAGCAATAGCCTAAGACAAGCCATGGTTGTAGTTGTGGTGAAGATTCAAATTAAGAGATTGCAAATTTTGTGATGAAATTGAAAAGAGGAACCGAAAAATACACAGGTAAGCTTCTCTTGAAGTACTTCAATTCTGATGAAGTTTTTCATTTCACTTCAAAATTCCCTTATGCAAAAATATTAGATAAAAAATAAGAACAAACCCCTATGAAAGTGAAAAATAATAAAAGAATATACAAGAATAATGGTAAAAAGAAAAGCTTCAAGAAAAGTTTCTACTCAAAGGAAGATAAGTCTTCATTGAATGAAGAGATAAATAGACAGAGTGAAAATGACACAGGAAGAGTATTATTCAAGGAAAGGGATAACGAAAAGGAATCTCATGAAGTACAAGAGTAAGATGAAGAAGAAGAAGGTGAGGTTGATATTGAAAGAGAAATTAGGGATAGATTTCGAAGGAGACCCATATATTCTTCTTCCACTGGGAGGACAGTGGGATGACCTCGGTAAGAAATTGTTTTTAAAAGTTTTTGAATATTTGTTTTTTGTATTTTTTATATGTGTACCAAGAGTTTAACTTTAGTTTCTTATTACATATGTTGGAGTGATGAGGCCTCCAAGGTTATCCCAGGTAGCGATGGGTGGTTCGACAGGTGAAGGACATTTTTTATGATGAGGGTGCTAACCCTATAGTCAAGGTGGAGAATAACCTCACACCTTTGATGAGATGCATACCAAACTATGCCTTAGTTGATGATATACCAATGTAGTACCAGAGACATACTATGGGGGTTTCAGCTCGAATCCATCGACTCCTAGGCTGAGTAGTCAAATTTGTAACATATTACAACCAACACCATGCCAGATGATATATATTCCTAAGTTATTCCTTTTGATTGAACTTATGTAGGCTCGAGAATACATGTGTCTTGGGACACAAATTTTTGACATCTTGATGTAGAAAAGTTTTTATAGACTTATATATATATATATATATATTCCTACTATTATTTAATGTTTTGTATCATGATGATTTTTTTGGTTTTACATCTGATGTAAAGGTATTTATGAAACATAATTAGCTAATGTATTTAGATGTCTTAGAATATGTTGATAAGTAATATAATCAAAATTCCATTCCAATAGTCGAACACGTAGATACATGCGCAATATTTGACAACTTCTTACTAAATAATGACCATTAAATTGTAGCACAACGAGCTGCTAATTAAGTTTAGCAACCAAAACTCTAATCCCAAGGGTAACTCTAATCCCGAGGGTAACAACTTCCGATAATATCTCGATAACCGAAGTATACTCAGAAATGTCATTATTTTTTCAACCCAAGCATATTCCTTGCAAATTCACTAACTCACCATTAGGAGCAAACAATGCCCATGCTATGGAAGACAAGTTTTGTGTACTACGATAAGCGCTATGAGAAAAACCAACATAATGGTTCAACGACATCTACAAACCAAGTGGAACACAAGGTAAGGAGAGGAAAACATGTTTGCAAATGCAAACAATCACACCAAAATCAAAATGCATACTAATGAATAAAACACACTAATGTACAAAATATTTACACCCAATTAGGAATAATAGTTTTTGAGATAGAGCCCATTTCGGGGCTCAGCCAATTGATTCCCTTCATAATTGACCATATCATAGGCACCATTTTCTAATATTCATTTAACAATAAATGGCCCATTCCACATTGGCTTTGCGCTTCTTCGACCAATTTCTGCATGGTGGGACCTTCGACAGCTAGACTGATGCTATGTTGTGTTTGTTGTAGGTTATTAAGGGATGTATTTGTTGGGTATGTGCTATATTATTTCCACGATTAGTAGCATGTGAGGAGGGGTCATATGGGGGCGATAGTGACCCCTATATGTTGCGCCAGGTTTTGGACCCTATTTTTCGATGGGCAGACCCGCCCATGGTTTTGTGCATTGGTTTTAACATGGTTTTGGGGCATTATGGTTTTCGACCCCTAGTATTTTGTAGATCCGGTCAAGGGAACTAGGGTTATGTCCTAATCTGAGGTTAATGGATTGGGGTTTATGAATGCTTGGGCACATATATATATGTGTTGTAACACTAAAAGAAATATATTGAAAAATCAAGCTACTAGTCCCGATTTGGGATCCAGGGTAAAATATATGTGTATATTTGTTTTATGTTTTATTCTATCGTTATTGTTTGTTTTATCTTTTTAAGATTCTTTTGCAGATAATTTATATATAGGGTGGAAACCTACGTTTGGTATCAGAGTTCTTTCGGCTTCAAGGGGAAGCCTTTGTTGTTAAGGGGTTTTTTTTTCTCGGGCCTGTGATAGAACCTGTTCAGTGGAAGATCTGCGAGATTGATTCTTGCGGTGAAAGAAGATGGCGAGCAGTGGAAAGATAGAAATTGAAAAATTTAATGGTTAAAGTTTTTTGTTGTGGAAGCTCAATATGGACGATCTGTTGGTGGATAAAGATGAGTGGATCATGGAGGACCAAGTACTAAACCAACCACAATGTTAGATGAAGACTCAAAGAAGTTGGATCGGAAGGAAAAGAGCACAATACAGTTTTGTATCTCAAATTCGGTATTGTTGAATGTATCTGGGGAAGCTACGGAAAGAATTTGGGGATAAGCTAGGGGCTTTGTAAATTAATCTTAAGTTCTTTGCAATAATTTTCTGTGAAAAAATATTTACCTCAGGATGGTTGGATGAGACTAAGTAGAGGTGTGACTAAATGCCTTCACTGTGGTAAGTCAGCTTTCATCTGCTGATATTAAAATCTCAGATGAAGATAAGTGCATCAGTTTTTTGTGTTATCTACTAGACTCGTGGGACAGTTTGGTTATTGCAATAGGTAGTAATACAACTACCTTGAATTTTGATGACGTTGTCTCAGCCTTTCTGTCGAAGTAAATGAGACAAAGAAATATGGAGGGTCGTCATGGAGATGCCTTATCTGTACACGGAAGGTCCCAAAACAAAAACAAAAATAATTTTTCGAGTTGGAGATCTAAATCTCCAAGAAATTTTGTAAAGGTTTGTTGGAAATGCAGAAAGGAAGGGAACTACAAAAGGGACTGCAAATCTAAAGCTCCTAAGAAAGGAAAGGGATCTGATGATGCTCCTTCTGCAGAGGCAAAAACCACCTTCGATGAAGGTGGGGATGTGTATTTGGCTTCTTCTTCAAATACACATGTAGATCATGAGGCATGGTTGATTGACTCAGGTGCATCTCTACTTCCTTCTACTCCCCTTAGGAGTGGCTCACAAAGTATCTCAAGTATAGATATGGGTTGTAGGGCCACCATAATATTTTGTTATACCAAAAGGTGGCTAAATTTATTTGAGCCTTTTCTTAAGGTATCAGAATTTGTACATTAAAATTTGTTGGCTCTCGAAGACTCCTTGTAGGCCTCATGCCTCTGTCCAAAATCTTCATCACTTTACCTATTAATTCTGCTGATTTCCTGTAAGAAACTGCTGAAAAAACCATCATTTTTCCCCTTTCTCCCACTCATAACTAACCTTCATTTACTCCCCCTTTTCTCCATGTTATTTCCCTACTTTTCATAAGTTTCTCCTTCCATTCATGAAAATCCTCCTGACATGGTTTAAAACTTCTTTTTGAGTTGTGCCGAAACCCCCAAATCCATTTAAAACCTTGAAATTTTTCATAAAAAACAAAGTTTCATTGCTATGGACCTAAGCCCCTTGGGCTAAGCCCTAAACCACTTCCCCACAATACGCTTTGGGTCTGGAACCACTTGCTAATACGTTAAGGTGCTAATTGCATCGGAAAGAATCAAAGACGTAAGTCTTTGCCATACTCCAAAAGTTCCGATTGCGATTAGCCTTGCTGCTTAACACCCCCGATCATATTATTTTCATATAACCTTCTGACTGAACCTTCGCTTAAACCTTGTTACATTATCACCATTTTCCTTTTGTAAATTATGCAAAACTTTTTAAAGTTTTTGATTTTAAATTACTGGGCCACATGTTAAATATAAAATAATAGATTAAAAAGACCGATCGCGCAATCGCACCTGAGAATTCACAATGGGTTGATCGAAAGCATCAAAGTTCATTCTGATTGCGACAGCCTTTATATTGCTTCTTGAGTTCTTTATGTCGAGGAGATCCGCATACTGCGAAAGGGCGCCTGTCTCTTGTATATATTTTATTTCCATCGATGAAACTGCTTTAGTAAAAACTTGGGTTGATATATTATCGAAGTTTATGTCATTGTTTTAAAACTAATCTCACCATTGATCGCGTAGCTGATCAAACGGGTTGGCCGCCTAATCAGATCGGGGTTTTCATCGCATACTTGTTTGCACCCGCCGACGCATTATCTCGACAAGTTTCCCACCGTTGATCTGAATCTTAGATCGAAGTTCTGCGCTAAATCGCATCGCATGTTTCAAATCGGTGCATTTGCTCGCTACCCCCGATTGCGATCCTCCGATTGAATCTGGACCGTCCACGTGTCCAGATCGAACGGTCCGAAATCACTCTGACTTGTTCATCTCCCCGCTCTCCTTTTCGCCTCATCTACGCAAATCTCCACCGTTGGATGTTTTCATCTGATGGATACGCTCCTCCCCCGCCTTCTGAAGCAGTTTTTCCCCAAAAATGCAAGATTTCTTAAGAAAAAAAATTGTTTGTGTTTTGCAGGTCCCAATGCTTTTTCCATTATAACAAAGGAAAATAAAAGCCGAGGGTGACGATCCTCTGGTCTTTCGTTTATCAAAGGGAAAGAGATATAGAGGGTTTGAAGACATGTTTCATCAACGCTTCATAGGCGTTGATGCCATACGAGCCCAACGCGGCCCTGCACATCGACAAGACACTGTTTTATTAAAAACACAGTTGAAAGAGTATCAGTGTTGAAGAACAGAGCGCAGCAGAGCAGAAGATTGAAGAAAAATTTAGGGATTACGGCTAATATTGACTATCAAAAGCCTAATCCCCAAATTAAACACAGTTAAAGAAAAATCATAAGCGTTTAAACAGACAGAAAGGCTTCCACTGTTTCAACTAAGGCGAATTAATTCCTCAGCTACCGTAAAGGCCACCTGTTGCCTCAAACCATTCAAACCAAAGGCTGAGTTATTGAAGAAAATCAGATATTCGCCTCCAGCTAGGCCAGGGAGTTACTTCTGCAAGGAAACCAATGAATAAATATCTGCAGAGTTACTCCAAAACATGCACAGAGCCTCAAAGTCAAACAAAGCTTCCACCGAGCTTTGATATTTATTGTGAAACAGTTAATGTAGTGATCCACCTGTAAATTTTTCCCTCGAGCCTCTCAAAGGGCCGAGAAGTCTTCACTCTGCATTAATTGTCCTTGAGATATTTTGTTAAAATCTCACCTCCTCATCTTCCTATAAGTACTTCTACACAAGATGAGGAGTTGTTGGTTGCAGAACTTTGAAATACACTTGAGCTCGAGACTTCTATTTGTACATAGTGTTCACTGGCCCTTGAAGCTCTGTTTGTGCTAGAGTAGTTAGGTTGAATAGTGAAGATGATTGTTGAACTGAAACATTGGACTTGAAGATTGTAACTAGTTTGACATCAATATAAAAGTTGTTTCTTGGGATCCTGGTCTTTATCACTGGTGAAGTGCTTCTTTCTTTGTTAATCGTTTTCCTTCTATGTATGCCACATTGTTCATTTTCCTCCGTAAAGAACAAGGCCAGGTTAGGATTTTCTCGTAAGTTAACCTTTCCGTCGAGAAATCTTTATCTTAATGTTTTCTTTAGATTTGTTTATTTAAGAATGATTCAATACAGTTTAAACAGTTAGGAATGTTGGCGTTTCCTCGTCCTTCTGTTTGCTCAAACATTGTTCTCGAATGTTATTTCCATTATTTGCTATTAAAGTTAGACTAGAGAAGATATGGTTTGCCCTGATTCCTAGATTCTTTTCTCCAAAGGCAGATTCTGAAAGTTTCCCTTGGTGTTGACTGAAAGCAGACTAGGTTTAAAAGTACTTTATCTGATCTTAAGTTACACTCCGTTTTTCTTATGTGTTTTCATACTTTCTGAAGGTAATTATGTGGATTACTGGATTGTTTGTCAATTAAGTTGCTTTAATAAGAACTTGCCCAAGAAGTCTATGGTTAGCCCTGTCCTTGGTTGGTTTTAAAACAATTACTTAAGAGGCTTTTCTTGTTTGGACTGACTATAAATCCTCTGAGAAATTATTATCAGTTTCCACCCCTCCAACATTTTAATGTTTCCATTTCATCATTTTAATCTCAATAATCTTGTGGTATAGATAACTTGCCCCTTGGATCACTCTTGATGTTGTTGTTCAATTAAAGCCCAGATATGACTCCATAGCCCAATGGACTAAAAACCAGCGTTATATCTATCTGTCTGCCAAATCTGTTCTATTTGCTCGCAACTTCTCACTTTTGAAACTTTTTGCACTTAGGACTTTCCCCTCAAGTAACATTTCATGCTCAACCATCCAAAACAAAACAAAACCCTTGGCCTTCATAACTAGCCTAATATCATTACCTTAAGCTTTTCAAAGACAATATCCATCTTTTTACATATTGGAGAGATCCCTCTCCGGATTTAGGAGGGCTAGATCCTAGAATCCCAAAGTTGGTTGAAATGATGTTAACTCTGTGATTGGACTCTCCCAATCTTGCTAATAAATTACAGAGACCTAACATTTCTGGCGACTCCACTGGGGAAACTTTAACTCAAAATCTCTGGTTCCATGACAATTGTTCTATTTTGCAGCTGAGCCACCAGAACCTAACATTT
>JAXQQM020086699.1:0-21670 GCA_034641835.2 Pinus albicaulis | reverse complement strand
CCTCCCAAATGACGTGCGAGAGCTTGGCTTCGAGGCTGCAGGGGAGTAGCCACTGCACATAGGAGGAATGCGATTCGGCATAGAACCCGCAGAGGGGGGCTGGAACATCACAGATAGACTGAAAGCAAAGCCAGAGAGCTGATGAGAGCAGCAAGCAGGCGGCATTTTGAAGCCAAGGTGCATGCCTTGACCGCAACAATGGAGTAATTTCTTCGCAGGGTGACAGCGAGGAGCTTTTAATGTAGGAGGAGGCCAGCGAGTTGGCGTGCGGGTGGCCATGTGGCCAGACCACGTGCCGGCCCGCAACGTACTAGCCAAATTAATCTCCATTAACACCCGCATCTGGGGATTTTGTGAGTTATTATTGATGAATGATTTATTATTGATTAATTTTATGAGTTATTATTGATGAATGATTTATTATTGATGAGTGGGATTTTAAAAAGTTATTTATTTTCTTTTAAAATTTTTAAAATTATATTTGAAAATGAATACAAATTACGTGTCAATCACTCTCTAGAACAATGAGAGAGTTTGAGAGAATATAAATATGGTAGTCATATTATATGTGGGATTTGAAGGGAAAAGTCTTTTTAAGGTTTAAGGGTATTTTTATATCAAAGTGATTTGCAATTTTGTTAGTGATTCCATATGCATTTTTATTTGAGAATGAAACACAATAAATTGCAAATATTTTTTAAAAATTGTTTATTTTCTTTTAAAATATTTAAAAATATAATTGAAAATGAAAACAAATTACGCGTCAATCACCTCTCCACAAAAATAAGAAAATTTGAGAGAATATAAAGAAGTAGTCATATTATATGTGGATCTAAAAAGAAAAGTTTTTTTAACATTTAAAGATATCTCTATATCAAAGTGATTTGCAATTTTGTTAGTAATTCCAAATAGTACGGTTTTATTTAAAAATAAAACACAATAAATTGTAAATATTTTTAAATATAATAAAATTTTAGCAAATATTTATTTTTTTATTTAAAATTTTAAGATAAATATTATATTTTTATATGTGTTAAATTATATATGTATTATTTATTTTAAAATAAATATCATATTTTTATGTATTAAATTGCAAAAGCAGTAATTGGTTATAACTATATTAATAGTTTAAAAATGAATGGTTCATTAAATACTAACGATTTTATTCACTACTATTCGTTTTATCCCTAAAATTGGAGCAAGCGAATGACAATTGAATCAAAATTTTATTCGAACATTCTAGTGTTGGATTACTCAATTAAACTAAGCTAAGGATTCAAATTTATTTATTTTTATGTCATTTTAATGTGAGATTTTAGTTGGTGACATTATTGAGATTCTTCGTCTTACACAGTTGGGGTTGGGGTGAATCTCAATGGTGCCAACAGTGCCCTAATGAGGAATGATGTCGCTTGTTACGAGGGATTATTATTTAGTTACTATATGTTAGATTCCTTGAAATGAAGATCTATGCAAGCCCACCAACAGAAAATTGTGTTGTGCGAACTTTTGAGGCTTATGACAAGGGATTATTATTTAATTACGATATGTTACATTCCTTGAATTGAAGATCTCTGTAAACCCACCAGAACTGCAAAAGTTTTGTTGTGAGAGCTTTTGAGGCCATTGAAACCTTAGAATTTAGCAAGCTATTTTTTGTTCTAGCTGGCTAATCAGGCAATGCGGTTGAACTCGTGACTATCTAGTCGCACATTAACGTTTGATTTTTCTCAGACTACATTTACCGAAACAAGGGATAAGGGTTCTCCTTACAGTCAGATTTCTCTAGCAGAAAATCAAGAGGAAACATAGAGCTCTAGAGAAAATCAGACAATGGAAATCACGACTGGGAAGAAACACAGAGCTCTCAATCAAATCAAACAATGGAAATCACGATGGGGTTATTCGTGGGACCAGTGACAATTCCTTCATCTTCATTGTCACTAGAGAAACCTAGAGGGGAAATTTCACAAGGTACATTCTCGGTCTCTCTAAAACCAAATTTCATATACAATTGGCACATTAACCCCCAACTCATACTTTAGGAACAAGACATTTTCATTTTCCATTAACCTGCAGTTCATACTACAAGAAGAGAAAATGGGGACAAAAATAAAAAATTAATCAAAAGGGTCCTTGTAGATGAAGTGAAAGGAGCACAGCTAAATGGAAGGGCATGGAAGATAGAAGGGTTACATGTTCGAATTCCACAGCCTCAATACGTACAGGAACTACTCTAAATAAGGAAACTAGAAAGATGAATGTCGAACAAGTTGATTCATCCTCGGCTACTTCGTCACCTGTTGCTCGCAACACTTCTTCCAAATATGACTTTATCAAGGTTCAAGTCTGGTTAGGAGACAATGGGGATCATTATTATGTTCTCTCATGCTTCTTCTGAGCTGGATGTTAACCGTGACCAAGATCCCCAATCATGTTGCTATTAAAATTTATTTGGAGCTGAAGAACCTACTAGTAAACAACAGTATTTTGGATGAATCCCAGTCAGATCTGGAAGCTAATTTATTTAAACTCATGGAACAGCATGGTTATGGGGAAGAGTACATCAATAGATACAATATTATGACTAGGTTTTATCATCAAAGAGTACCATTTATAATACTTGTTTGTCGGACCACATGTGTTGGTAAGTCGACAATTTTTACCCAACTTGCTCAACGCCTAAACTTGTCAAATGTATTATAGACTGACATGGTTTATGAGCTCCTTCGCACTTCAACAGATGCGCCTTTGAATTCAACCCCTGTTTGGGCTAGAGATTTCAGTTCTTCATAAAATCTTGTCACAAAATTTTGTAGAGAATGTCGAATTGTTTGAAAGGGTTTGGTTGGTGATTTGAAAAATGAAATGAAGGATGGAAAACCTATTATAATTGAGGGAGTACATTTATATCCTAGTATTTATCTTATGGATGAAGAGAATCAAGAAAAAAATGATTCAAATGTTAGCACAACAAATTCCTCTTTGGAGATACTTCACTTGATCATGACACAGAAGAAAAGGAAGAAAATACTTCAAAAGATGCCCTAGTTGGAAACGTTTCTAATGCTCTAGAACCTAAAGTTGAAAGCATACTAGACATGAGAAATTTCAACTCAAATATACCTACTTTCAACAAAACAATGATGAACAACACACCTGTAGATGTTAAGGAATGTCAGGGGTCTCTCAAAATTCTAGGGATTGGCAGTGAATCGGCAGGAAAAATATCTATTGGAGGACAAGATGCAAAGGGAAAAATTGAGACATCAGCTACATATCCCATCATTGTTCCCATCGTCCTAAAGATGGCTGTTTTTTATCACAAGGATCTTCTAAAGGAATGGGTGTCTAGCATATTTTTTGATGGTAAGTGCCTAACCAAGGAGCAGAAGAGATTAATAAGAAATTTGAAGGCGATTCAAGATTATCTTTGTTCATTTGTGATTCAAGATTATCTTTGTTCATTTGAATCACAGGGTATGTTTGTAGTTAATATCTTTGCGACAACTTTTCCTCAAACGTTGGACTGGTTACACAATCGTCTTTTACAGGTATACAAAATTTGTTGAGTGCATCGAACAGGGTTGCTCGCAATCAAATAGAGAAGTTGGTTCTTGATAAATTTTGTGTGTACAGATAAATAGAGAGAGAGAGAAAGAGAACCATACCATGCTTGTAGATTTGGTGAATAATGGAATAAAGATTTAAGCTGTAAAAAGACCTATTTGCCTCATGATGAATATTTCAATATGGATCTTTTCAATAAATGATTAATAGATGTAGTCAAACATTTTCCATTAAAAAAAACATACATCTAAATCGACCCGTTTACTTTGGTCTTGAATGTGAAATCACATAAATGAACTATTATGCAGCTCAAAATGAATACTAAGAATTCACCCCATGTTAAAGTGAATTACAGCTTACAAGTCCACACAAAAAAACGTCCTAAGCTCTAATGAGCATAGATTGCAACACAGAACCAAGACCTAGCAATACACTAACCAATTCATAACACCATCAATGGAGGGAATCCACAATTGAATCTTGTTCTAATCACTACTAGATTATTGGGCATATGACAGCCATGACTGAGGATTGGAAATTGACATTATAAATACAAATACTCCATGGTTCTTAGGACTATACCACTATTGACCATGTCCCCTGGTTTTGCGAGTATTGTAAGATTTGAAATTCAAACTCTTCTATGAAACAATATGAAACTGGACCTCAGAGAACATGTCGCAATCATTGCATAGGATCCAGACCTGCATTCAGGACAGAAGCACATTAACAGCTAAATGTGTACGAGTGCGTTGAAGCAAAAAAAAAACATAGATGAGATAGTGTGTACACAACAACTATTGTTTTCAAATATTTATAAATGAAATCAATGAAGAAGCAATCATACCATCTTATTTTGATAGTCATAAGGCATAGGTGTTGCTGCAATCTGAAAGATAAGGAATTTGTTAAAAAACAGTTGAAAGATATCAAACTTCTGAGGAAACATAAAAGCAAAGTAAATTCTATCATACCTCTTGATCTAGTTGTTCCAAAATTATGGACATATCACAAACTGACTTGGAGCACATTAGACATGAATACCGACAGGTCATCAAATCTCATAAGAATCATAAATATGTTTGCAAGCAATATATGGTAATGTGGTTGTATTAATACAAAACAAAATTGGAAAAATAATATATAATGCAACATGCACTTACTGAGAGTGCATTTTCATTTTTGATAAGCAATCCCTATGCATTGTATGACCACAACACAAAACAAATATTGCCTTTAAAGAATAAAAAAGATACTGCAAACAGAAAACAATACCCAGAGAAAAATTTTACCAAATAAATGAAATAAAATTATATTAATATCCACTCATGAACATGGAAAGGTCAACGGGAATCCACAGTAATCAATATTATACTACGAACATAGAAAGAAAATCCATGGGATTTACAACACCTAGAAAAAAATATTTGGAAAATAAACGAAATGAAATTACATTAATTTCCACTCGTGACCAAAGAAAGGTTAACGAGACTTTAGATTACAATCAGTAAAAAGAGGAAAATAAAAAGGTGCTTAGCATATTATAAAATTTAAATGCAATTCTAAGTTCAAATTCCAAATTCCAATATGTATCTATGGAATGATGACACCTAAGAATCAAAGGTATAATGACACAAACCTCAAAATAAACTGGACAGTTGTGGCGCATTGAGTTCTCTACACAGGGGTGGGCCTTTTGTAATCTAATCGTATAGCTACAACCTGCAAAAGCCCTCAGAAAGTGTACTGATTTCAAAAAATAAAAATTAGAACCATCATGCATTTGTAAACCTTTGTACTAATCCAGTGCTCACATATATCTTAGAAGGGTTTTATTCACGACTTCCCTCCAGAAAACATATGCAACATTCAGTTTATAATCCCAATGAAACGAATAGTCAAGGTTGGAATCTGATAGAGTTTAGATATATGTTTTTTATTGGCCATTTTAACCATAAATTATGGGTTTCATTTGTCTGAAAATATCGAATAACCAAACCACATTTTTCCAAACCATAAGGTCCACATTTCATAATTCTTTTGAAAAACTATTTTTTTGGGGTCAGTTAGGTAATAAAAGGCAAGTAGTTAGAATCAAGATATCAATATTATGTGTAAAGAATTTTGTTTTTTAATTTAGGTTTAATATTCAATATAGTGTACGACACACTACAGTCTACCACAACAAACTATTATAATTTATGTCCAGAGTCTACAGCTCGCTTGCTAATTTGATTTTTTCCCCATCATCTATTTCATTATAGGCACAGCAACTATAGTGACATCTTAGCTATGTGATGTTGACATTTGCAAATTAAATACCTTCAACAAAAGTTACTTTTTCCAACAAGGTAGTGGAGCAATTGGCCATTCACCAGTTTTAAGTATTAAATTTGTGTTGAGAGCTATTCTTTTTGGCCAATGATAATCTAGCCTGCATATATATTAAATATGTTAAATGAAAAAGTTGTCAAAACCAAAAATAATTGTTGCAACAGAAATATATATAGATTGATGAGCTATCCAAGATCCCATAATAAGTAATTAAATAACATATATGTATATTAAAAAATTTACTATTTTTCATTTTGTACTTTTTAAGGAGGAAAGAAATCAATGTTTATGTAAAATGAGTTGTTGGTACCAAGAAAACTCGCATGTATACTCTAGAGTTAACAAGACTGAAAAACAATATAAATGTTTTGTTTTTGTTGTACTTTGACATCCATGCTTTTTCAAATTTTCATTTTTCAAACATGTTTTATGACTATTCAATGGATCCTTGGCAAACGGGTGTTTTCAAATTAGAAGGTGTTATTCTTTAATGATTCGTCATGTGGGGAAGAGTTTGGACTAATTCAGTAGTTTGAACCAATTTTGTAGTAACAATGGCTCCTCAAGTGGAAAGAGATGTTTTAAATTCATTAAGAGATGTTTTAAATTCATTAGAAGTGGTAGGAAGCGCAAAAAATCTTTACAATCTATCTAACTAAAGACTAGCATTTATGATCTACAAGGGACTAAAAGTCAACCACCATTATGGCTAATTGCAAAAATATATCTAGATGTTATTTATTTGCATGTGGCCAAACATGTTAGCCACGGTAGCGTAGGAGTTTCTGCTCATGTGAGCTTGAGTCCATATCAGTTAATTCCCCTTAGAAGGCAATAGTTGTCATTGTTCTTTTGATATTACTTGAACCTATGTGATGTAGCCCACAGAGGTTGTAATAAAAATCCAATAGATTATATAGAATCATGCTAACCAATGTTAAACCTTGCTGAGGTCATTATAAAATAGTAAAATTTTCATTGAAGGAAGATTTGGGTTCTAGTTGGTTGGACAATGAGAAGAGAGAGTGTGCTTGGATACTTGGTGTGAAAATCTCGTACGCCAAAAGTGAAGGTCTGAAAATAAAAATGAACTTGTATTCCCAAAAATGTTTTTATGCAATATGAATTCAGAAAGTTTGTTCTTGCATAAAACTTGATTCAAATTGTATTAAGTAATGTTTGAATCTTAAATTTGTTGCAAAATTATCATAGTTTGTTGATTTTACAATTTATTTCTGATATTTTTATGGCTCTTGTAGGTAATTGCAAAATTATCATTTTTTTTTTGTCTTCAAATTTATTTAATATATTTTAATGATCTATGCCATCCCTGTGATGATACATGTTAATGAAATAATTGAATATTAATTTTATCCCATCCCCCCATATTAACTGGTAATATTTGCTTATATATTTATCTTAATTAGAAAGGGAAAATTGAGAGTTAATGAGCGGATAAAAATTCAAGCACATGATATAAAATGTAACCTTGTTAGAAAGTGAAAAACACACATAACCAAGTCAAAAACACACTTAACCGAGTCAAAAAATGAAAAAACACATTACATTTATCTACATTCTATCAACATGTCTTTGCACCTTTTTGGTGTAAATGCTAGTTTTATTTATTTACCATGGCCTTTTTCAACCAAACATTATTGATATCCATAAACACCTCATCGACCCCCCTTGATTTTGTTTTCCAAGTAGGGTAAGATTGAAACAGATAAATAAGAAAACAATTAAATATAAATCACATCTAAATTGTGAAATGCTAAAAATATAATAGCCCAACTCTGTCAAGCATCTTCCAAAATCAATGCTCATCTGATTTATGTAGAGAATCTTCCAAAATCAATACTAATCTAATTTTTTGTGGTAGATCAACCCAAAATTCACAACTAACTTCTTCACAAACCTATTTATTAATCATAAATAATAATGAAAAAACTTATTAGATTGTTTATCACACTTATGATAACAACTTACAATTATCAACATGTTCGTAACCCTGGAAGGAGCTTAGAAGGCCAACGTGCTCAGGTTGTGAGTATGGGAGGTAGAACATCAATCTTGTGGCCTTTCACAGAAGGCTTGATATATATTTTTATATGTGTTAAATTATATATGTATTATTTATTTTAAAATAAGTATTATATTTTTATGTGTTAAATTGGAAAATCTCTTCTATAATAAACTGATTATAACTATATTAATAGTTTAAAAATGAATGCATATTACATTCGATATCTAAATATTTCCCCTCGAGCTTTCCGGTCGTGCTGGTTGATGTGGTGTGGCTAGTAACATCCTTGGGCTATTTCGGAGTCCGTAGCTCCGTCGATGGATCTCTAGTTCAGATTGGTCGATCCTATGATAATATATTCATCTTCCACTGCAGAATTCACAAGAAAAAAAGAACATTTACAAATTTCGATGAATGAAGAAAACATATTAGTTCCTTGGCCATTCAAGTATATTAAATAAAAGTATGCAAGTATGGGCTTTTGACAAAGAAAATGAAGTAATGTAAGATGAATTTTTTTGGGCAAAAAACGGTGTTTGTGAAGTTAGTTTGTCAGTGGAATTTGATTTTTTATTTTAAATATGACAAACCAACTAAATTTGCAAACACAATTCTCTTTCAAAAATTTATAATTTATAATTTATTTTCCAATATGAATAGCTATAAAAATCTATCTAGAAAATGAAGTTACCAACCTATCATGAGCTTCGCATGCACATAGATCATGGCTCTCTTGTGCTTTTGGGCATTCCAGTAATTGGTTCCCTTTTCTGGCCTTTCATGAGGTACATAATCGCCCGATAGCTTCACCTCTTGGTTCCCACGTAGAAGAAATTCAAATAATCAGTCGGTCTGAACTCATGGTCTAGGCCCTCCTCTTTGAATGCTTCCTCGATCATCTTATAAATCATGTGAATGGTGTTCCTGAACTAATGCAGGATGGCTTGCATGGTATCCCCCTCAGGTATCCCCTCCAGCCACATTGGATTCAGCACGGAGAACCGCTCCTGGCTTTTATCTTGCTCACAACTTTCAGCGCAATCTCAATCGAAATGAGATGCAGGAACCCACAGTCCTGGTATAGGTCCCACAAAGCGCAATTTTCGAAGAAGTATTCATTCTATGTAAATGAAGTGCATGGCTCACTGAATGGCTTCATAGCGAGGTGGAAGACACATTAGTAGGGCTTAGTGAGTTAGTTAGGTAGTTAGCAAAGCATAAATGAAGGAGGTAGTGGATTTAATGACCTAAAACATTTCAATAGTCTAAAATTTGATCCAATGGTGCAAACAGGGACACAATGGCAGCTAGGGGAGTTGTTTTCAAAGTGGAACGCCTTACAGTGTAATTAGTTTTATAAAATATTATTAATTAACAAGTTCAAAATTAATAAATAGCATTAGTTAACATGTTTATAATTTTGATAGTCAAATTAAATAACTTTATTTATAAATAGATACATTGGGATAAACTCATTAATAATCAAGTGAAAATTCATTCAAACCATAAATTTTTATTAATATATATTAAAAATAGTTGGACACTTAAAAAAATAATATAAATGTATTTAATAATTATATAATTATTTCAAAAATAAAAAAAAATTTATTTATATTATCTAGGTATTTATTTTTTATTATAAAATTTGGTTTAAGCGCATGAAAATGAAACACGTAGTCTAACGCGGCTTCAAATTTGCCTAGAAATCAATGGAATTTCCGGCAAGATTTTCACAAAATCAGGGAGAAATTTTTGGAAATTTGGGTTACAGTCATCAAGTTTCAAGATGTTGGGTGTTCCACGGGTTTTTGATGGTGTTGAATCCATTTCCACCATAAAAATCAAGATTCAAGCACTCATTGTATTAAATTTGTTAAGAAAAATTTGGTTGGATTCTGGTGATTTTTTGACCTCCTAGCAAATTTTCTGCTTTTGTAGACAACACCAAAATGAAACGAATTTCAACAAATAAATTAAATCATAGTAAAGTTTTTTTTATAATAATTTTACTTAATATCAATAAAAAAATATATATTAAAAATAAATTAAAATAGTTATCGATTCAAACAACAAATAACTATAAAGCAACTGCGTTTTTAATATTTATATTTTTTTTAAGAAATATAGTCAACATATAGATCTGTTAAGAACAATTATCCTTTAAAATATATCTATCTGTACTTTACACAAAAAATGTAAAACCTTCTATAAAACGTTCTCAACAAAAACATTATCACTTCAATAAGATATTATTATTGTCAATGTTGAGAGATCTTTCAATAAAAATCAAGTAAAATAACTTTTAATTGACGCATTTCGAACCATCTATTGTGGTTCATCTTCGAGTAAAATGAAGAACAAGATCATGGCAATAGATTAAATAGATGAAGAGAGATTTTTTCTAGCACAACTAGTTTTGACTAAAAAATTATCATTATTTAGGCCGATCAGCCTTTCTTTTGAATAAGTTCACTTTAGAATTTTGTCTACCTTTTTCTTCTACACTTGACATGCGTGCACCACCACATTTATGCCTGATATCTGTCCCACTTTAGCGACTAGGTATGGAATCACTTCACTGGTGTAGCATGCTTATAAAATGGCCGAGGTATCCTCCTTTGTTTCCACATTTCCGCAATTTAAGAGAGGTTGTTAATTTCCATCGAAATTTTTGTTCACTGTCGGAATTTGGTGTACAAAATAACAGGAGAAGGCAGGCATAGAGATTCGAGAATTCGCCTGCATTGTTTTTATTTTCATTTGAAGGCTTCTGAAGAGTCTCCAGTCTCTGTCTGTCCCTGATATTTAGGTGCTTGCTACGCAAGCTTGAAGAGATTTTTTTTTCTAGGTTAAAGCAACTTTTTTTCCTGTCAAATCAGGGGTTCGATTCCACTAAGCTTTATTTTCGCAAGAATTAAACAATGAGGCGACTCGTCACAATCACATTTGCAGCTGCAATGGCTGATTTTTCCGCGTTTACTACTCTCAGCGACCACAAGATTCGAGTCATGACATCCTTCGCTACGGTGGGTCAATACTCCATTTTAACGCTAGTATTTTGGGATCCCTTTTAATTTTTTCGTTTTCTTCTTTCCAACGCTGTGTTAAACACTAAATTTTTAAATTTTAGAGAGAAGGTTATGTATTTTGTCTTGAATTTAGTGTTTTCTGGTGGTATTTACAGGCCAAATCAACGAATGATGACATAGTTGTTTCTCAAAATTCGACTTCTAAGAGCGTCGTGGAAGCTTTCGCGTCGAGGTTCAACAGGTTAGGATTTATCGAAACTCGGGTAACTACTCACATATAGGGATGGTAATCAAACACGGGATCTACTGAAACCAAAGATTTTCTCCCATACTTTCAAGCAAATTATTGTCTTTTTAATTGTTGTCACTTTTCCTTCTAAATTTAGAAATTCTTGTTTAAATTCGGGCCACTGTGGGACTTGCAGCTAGAGATGTCTCTAATTTAGATTATTTTGGACAAGGGTCAATAAAAGTGGTCGACACAATTAAATGTAGCACATAGTTGAGAATCACGAGGAAGTGTGAAAATTGTATTGTATTTACTCTGCAGCATTGTCAATGAAATGGTAATTTTGATCAACAGATTTTTCCTATTATATGTGTGTTTGCCAGAATTTGAAAATAAATTGTAAAGTGTTATGTTTCGTTATTATTTTTGGCATTAATGGTTCTTCAAATTTTTCATTACATATTTATTAGGCATAAGTTTCAAATTTTCTCGGAAGTTTGTAAATTCAGGTTATGGTTGTCAAACTTCAAAATTTTGGATGCCTACGGTTTTTCATGGTGTCGAATCCATTTCCACCATTAAAAATTCGATTCAAAAATTCCTGCCACAATATTTTTTGAAATTTTTCTGCCCAATTCTGAACTCGGAAAAGCTGAAAATTTAAAAGCTGAGTAGACTATGGGAAAATTTGAAAACTAAGTAGACCACGCGGAGTTATTGTGCTTTACGTGTCGTGCACCGGAAGTTCTGCTCTGTAACTTCTTATTCCTTAGCCAAAAAATTAATTTAAGTATAAATTTTAAGATATTATTTGTCTCTCAGCGGCAGGGATCGGATTTTGGTATCCAACCCAAAAGTTTAAAAATCCAGAATTTTAACTGAATATTTGGAACTTGAACTCAACAATACAAAACTTCTCCTCTGGCGATCAACGAAAATGGGGAACGTGCAAATATTTGTTAGGGTGTATTTCCCTGAAAAATATTTAAAGAATGGGAAAACTAAATTTGAGTGAATTGGAATGTCATAGAAGAGAATCAATTTCAGATAGAAATCTTGATATTTCTTTTTAGTGACACACCCTATGAAGAAACCCATGGTTCAACTGGAGAACATGGATCCCATTGCATTCAACAGATCTTGTTGTCTGTGTCTGGAAAATATTACAACCACACATCCATAAGTTCTGAAATTACGCGGTGCTAGTTGCTAAAATGATCGGCTCTCGTTGGTTGTCGAAATTTTTTATGAGCAACATATGTTGTTCATTCCTGTAAACTTCCGGATTTCTTTTCTGTTGAGAGGACGACGAGTCTGAAAGCGATGTAGACCGAAACTCATCGGACTAGTGTCTTGAATAATTGTGTCTATGACGGGAGAACGGACCGATCTGGAGGTGGTGAATCACATAACCAAACAATGGAGTTCGGCAATCCATATGCTCTCAGAGTGCTCCTCCCTCTTCTACTAGTGGTGGGAGCATGCACTCTTTTACCCTTTGCACATTGCATAACTCCTTCCCTGTTTGGTGAGTGGTAGGAATTAGATAAATCTTGGTGTCAATTTATGGACGATTTGGTAGCGCTCTGGAGGTTTCAGCAGCATAGAATTTAGATCTAGATGGTGCTTCGGATACCAATTGGTGAATAGGCTATCAAGAGCTTGATGAAAGACATCGGCGCTAGGTGAATAGGCTACTAGAGCTTGATTGCCTCGTCTTATGATCTTGGTTAAAGTATGTTTTTTATCGGACTAGACTGGCTACTTCAAATGTAGAGAATATCTCGTTCTTGCTCGAAGGTGGGTATGTACTACTCTCATCCAATGTTGATGCACATGAGTCCTACTGATTTTTCCCTAAGAATCATTGGGTTCTCATATGATGAGAAAATGTTTCGATTATGAATTCATGATTTTACTGGGTTTGTTAAGGGGGTGTATACTTGGTTTTGAGAATGAGGGTGCTCATACGGTTGGGTCATTGATGCATAGGCATTGTAACATCATTTCTCACCTTCATATGATTCATGATTGCTTTGATGGTTTTGGGCACCCATTCCTACAAACTTGGACAAATTCACTTAAAAGCAGTGTAAAAATCCCCATACGCGACTATGCCCATACTTTTCCGCGTGTATACGCGAGTCCAGCTGCACTTTTCCGCGTATGCCATTAAAATTATGAAAAAATATATAAAAATTCCCTATTTTCGGGCTGGGTTGATGGTTAATCAGGTAGTTCAACCACCCCAGCACGTGGCCAACTGTTTCCAACTGTTGAAACTACTTAGAGGGAGTATAAAAACCCCTCATGTGTATGGCCTAAGGGAGAGAGAGAATTATTGATATTATACTCTGTTGGTATTCCCTATCCAAGTCTGATTCCCCGTGCCTCCTGCACTTTCCCAATTCATTATAGGAAACCCTTGTTTCCTTGAGATACACATCCCTTTATATGTTATCTCGTATGCACCAGTTTGGAAGGAGTCTTAGCGAGGCAAGGGCTGGACGGATCCGGACGACGGTCTGCGAAGGCCTTGGAAGGATCAGGTGATCTCTCCACTCGTTACTTTTGTACATGATATTTATAATACAGAAGTACCATGCTGTTCCCGAAATAAACGTGTTAGTGTATGCTTATATGTATGAGAATATTTGTTATACAAGCATTCATTATGATTTATTTAATGTTTTATATGAATCTCACTAACATTTAGAGTAGATATATGCTGTACAACCAGTTCTTCGTGTTTGTTTCTTCTTGTCTTTCAGGTTAAGAAGGAAGGACGGTTGCTGGGGGTTTGAACCCTGCGGGATCTGCTTCAACCGTAGGACCTACGGGTAACTTCCTCATTCTACTCTATTTAGTTTTTCTGAACATGCATGGTTGTGTGAGTCCTTCTTAAGTAGCATGCCCCTGCTCTATGGAGGTTGTAACCCAACGAACCTCTAGGGTGATTTTCCCCGAAACAGAACTGGTGACTCCACTGGGGATCACATTCTTGTGACTCCCCTGTTGGGTGGTTTCAGCTGTTTGGTAGGTTGCCGACAGTTTTAACTTTCATTTGCAGTCCAGTTTACTTTGTTTCAGTCAGTCTGAAGTCCTGGTTTCTTTTCCAGGCTTGTCCTTTTTGTTTTTTCATTATTTACCTTTGTATACGCGCTTTTTTCTGCACACAGTCGCATATACACGCAAGTTTGTCTAAAGGTACCCGCGTATACGCGAGTTTCCCTTAGCACATACACGTATGCACGCTGGTTGCATAACTGTGAAGTAGCGTATACCTAGGCAGATTTTGAATTTTTGGGTTTCTTGACTTTTTTGTCCTTTCTGGCTGTGGAGGCCTGTTTCTATAGTGTCCTTGTACTCTCTGGATTGTGAAGGAAGTGGTTTTTGGTCTTTTCTCTCTTTCGTTTGATTGAAAACTAGTCTTTTTGGCAAAGTGTTGTTTCTGGTGCTGGCACTCCTGGTTTGAGTACCAAGATAGCTTTCTGAGCATTCTTGGCTGTTCTGCTTTATCAGAACAGTGAGCTCCTGCTCATTTACTCTTTCCTGTCTTTGTGTTGTGCTTCGCATTACGATTTTTGCTCGTTTCTTGATTGGTTTTCTTGAGTTCAGTAGGCTAGGTCTTGTTGCAACTTTTGAAGAGTTTTTCTTGCTTCTTCGAAGTTTTTGCTTGCGGCAAGTTTATACTATTCTTCTAGGCTGAGTGGCTGAGTTTTCTTGTCTTCTTTTGCTCTTATTGATCTTGCTACTAGTTAGCTTTATAAGGTTTGGAGCATTGTTGAAGTTTGTGCTTGAAATTAAGTCTTGTTTGGTTTGGATTTTGATAGTTTTGCTTGGTCTTTTCGAGCTCTTTCTCTATAAAACTAAAAAGCTCAAAAAACATTTGTTTTGCTTTTTGTTTTTGCATTTCAAAGGCTCAAAAAACATTTTCTCTTGTTATTTGCTTTTGTTGTTGCATTTTCATTTTCGTTTTGCCATATCTTTTGAAGCTTTTGTGAGGTTTCTTGCTTTTGGTTTTTGGCTTGATAATTGGAAGGGAGTTGTTATTCATTTCTTCTTCTTGTTTTTAAGCATCTTTGGTGTCTTCATATTAAGAGTTCTTGATTTCGAGAGCTAGTTTTCTGGACAACCAAGAAGAGTTAAAACTGAAGGACTTTTTGGAAATTTCACTCTGCTTTAGGAGATTTGCATCTTAGGATTTGCATGCTTGTAGTGATTTGCATTAGGTGCATTTAAACATTTAGTCAATTTCATAGTTTTTGTGAGTGTGAGTTTGCTATTTGAAAAGAAAAAATACAATTTTTAATCTCGTAGAACCCGTGTAGAGATTTCTTTTCATCGAAAGACAATAACTGCATCTGCATGTAGTTAAGTTTTTATTAATTTCTTTCTGCATCAAAAACATCATAAGTTTCATCTCCATATCCTTGTGACTTAACATAACAGCCCATTAAAATAAGCGATTTAATTTAAAATCAACTAGCAAGTTTTCTAAGTGTCATACACCAACTAGCTAGGTTGTAGGGCCTTGGATTAGGTGAGTGGAGAGTTAACTCTCCAAGGCCGCTCAAACAAAATATAGAAGTTGATTAATTGAGCGAAATCCAACTCCGTTAGGTGGACCGGGAAAGCTCTCCTCCCGAGAGTCAAGCGCGAGGGGAAGTGAAGGTTGAGAAGAGGGATACCCCCCTCCGATTAGCTGAATCTGACCTCAAGACCGTTCCGCCCAGCTTTTGACACGGATTGGTGCCCATAGTTGCCACTCCTAGGTTCCACACAGGTGACTGCGGGGGGGAATACCCGTGGTACCTGAGGCAGACGTCGCATCACTTTCAGCAGTACTTCTGGGGGGTGCCCTTGCGAAGCTTGGGTGCTTGAGCCGGCAAAGGCTATCGTTAGGAGGTCGGCGTAACTGTTTCTGATACCTTCGCTAGTTTTTCTGGGCCCTAATCATCCCAGACTGCTTTCGGGAGGTCCTATATTTCGCTTTCCTGTATTTTGGTGTCCGGTCCTCATCACCCGGAGCGGAAATACTTGAAGGCTGTTTGCTTGACTGTATCTCAGGGATTTTTATTTTAGTGAGTGCTCTTTGCTCCTAGCTTGTCTAGCTTTTCACTTTTTTTTGAGTCTAATTTAAAATCTATAAAAGTGGCTGATCAAGCGCCTCGACGATCGAGGAGAATCTGGGGGTTATCTCCCAAGAGTTCAGAGCCTTCTTCGAGAAGGCGTAGGAGCAATTTAGCAGGTGGTTACCACCCTATGGCGTCTGACGCAGTGGAGAGAGATCCTCCACAAAGGTCTGAAGGTTTCGTAGTTGATTCTGGTGTCGGTTCCGAGAGGAGCGTTCCGCTCACCTCGCGAGTTTTGTTTCCTCAGGAAGAAGATTTTCAAATTGAAGACGTACCTGAGCCTCCTGCTACAGGTCCATCTCCTCTTCCTCCTGACTATCCGTTCGTTGTTCAGTAAATCAGACATGAGTCTGAGAGAACGGAAGATCTTCCGTATCATTCATATCTTTCGATGGCCACGACTGGGAACGCGGCTTCTGTCGTGAGTGCTGCAGGCATTCAGACCCCTGCTTCTGTTGAAGGAGGGGGCACTATTGCTTTATCTTCGATTGCTTCTAGTGCTGCTGTGTTTGGCTATGGTTTCACCCAAGCACATGCTTCTCATTCTGGTCCCTTCTGTTCAGGGATGCCCTCTAGTGGGAATCCCTCTTTTTCCTTTTCCGCTGCTGCAGCTGGATCTACGCCCATGTCTTCTATGGCTAGTGGATCAGCTTCTTTTCAGGGTTTCCCCTTTGGGACTGGACACATTCCTAGCTCCAATCCTTCTTTAGGGTCGTTTCCATTTACATCCCAGACCCAGAGTTTCAATCCTAAGTCTGGGGGGCAAAGTTCGACTACTTTTACAGGGTGGAATCCTGTGTTTACTACGGCGGGGGCAGGGAATCAGTTTTACGCAGGTCATCAAGGGAATGCTTCTTTCCCTTCGTCGAGTGCTTACCAGACCTTTTCTCCTCTTTCGAATGCCTGGAACCCCTATCAGGGGCTCTCCTCTTCATTCAATACTTCAGTGGGGGGAATTGGTCTGGGCTTTGGTAACTCTGCGTTGGGAGGAGGTTCTTCTCCTTTTTCTACGAGTCCTTTCTGGAAACCTAGTGCCTTATCAAATCCAGGCTATTCTTTTCAGAATGTTGGGAATCCATCCCATCAAGGATGGAATCCTCAGGCTCCGCCTCGCTTACCTTTTCTGGCAACGTTAAACTTGCCAGATCTGTCGAAGTTGACTAATGATCCGATTCGTTATAGTCTGGGGTGGCCTCCGGTCCCGACCAAAATTCCTTCAGATATTCCAAAATTTGAAGGTAAGAATGGGGAGGATCCGGCTAACCACATCACCACTTTCCACTTATGGTGTTCTTCGAACTCCCTGATCGATGATTCGATTAGGTTGAGATTATTTCAACGCACCCTAACTAGAAACGCTGCCAAATGGTATATCGAGCTCACTGGGGGCAGTTTCGCTACATTTGGAGAGTTGGCTGTCACATTTCTGAACCATTTTCAGTTGCCTGTCAGATATGAGGCTGGGACCGAACTCCTGGCTAATTTTAAGCAGGATGAGGCAACTCACATTTCTGATCACATTCAGGAATGGAGGAGAAGGAAGAGGCTTATCAAAGCTCATATTCCTGGAGAATTCCTTCTCGAATGGTTTCTCAAATCCCTGCAGTCAGATATTTCGAAGGATGTATCCCTATCTGGGGTATTTTCTGAGGAGCAGGCCATTTTTAGGGCCCAACAGCTGGAACTGATCTATTCTCAGTCTGGGGTCCTTTATAAATATTTTCCCAATGCTCCTCGCTCCAAATTGGATTTATCGAAAACTAAGCCCGGTCCGCATGGTGATGGGCTTGTCGGATCGATCAATAGTGGTGCAGCTAGCCTGCTTTCTCAACTGCAGCAGTTGTCTTTACAATCTACTCCTTCTAGTGAGGTTGTGCCTGCCGAGTCATCACCTTCCCAGGCTTTGTCCATAAATGTTGTCCAAGCTTCTGATCCCAAAAAAAATCAACAATCCGATGGGAAGAAGAAGGGACGAAATAAAAAGAAGAAGGGCAAGAACGGGAAGGGTAATGCAAATAAAACCAACGAGCGTGTTGGTGAGGGTCAAAAGGAGAAGAAGAAAGTGAAGTTTCCATGCAAGCTCTGTGCTGGAGACCATCTCACACACCTTTGCCCTAAAATTCAGGATGCTCAGTGCTTGTTAGCTAAGCAGGGTTCTTCTAGTTCCCAGGCTGTGTTAACAAACGCTTTTCCCCAAGGGCAGCAATTAGTTGTTGGCGCGAACCAAAATCCTGGGGCTTCCTCTGGGGGCACCCAGGAAGGGGAAATTTCATCGAACATTTTTATGATGAGTGCTCATGCGGATATCGCTACGAGATCCCATGATTATGGTGGAGAAGAGTCTTCGAAAGCTAAGGAAGTTCCTGATTCTACTGAGCCGCTTCACATTACGAAGCCTACTGTTGAGTCTATGCCTCGGATGCCCAAAGCATCCTCTAAGCGGTCAACGATTAATCCAAATGCTAGGGCTGCCCAGAACTACTCGATTGTGGAAGATCTGGCGCAGAGTCCTTGTGCTATGTCGGCTTTAGAGGTACTCCAGTCTTGTCCAGCTCAGCGCAGTGCTTTGCTCACTGCCATTGGGGCTATTGATCCGAAAAATTCTCTTCTGATTACTTTTGATATGAATAATTTTAAGAAGAGACTTCCTCATCACATGGCTTTCCATATTAAATCGTCGTATCGAAAGTGAAATATCTTTCGAACAGTTGTTGATGAGGGTGCTTCTACATGCGTCATGTCTCTCGCATGCTGGAAGACACTTGGATCTCCCAAAGCTGTTCCATCTAGCACTGTTCTTACTGCGTTCGATGGTCATTCTCACAGACCCCATGGTATTGTCCCGGCTTTGCCCATCTGTGTTGGGGGCAAAACCGTTAATATAGAGGTTGAGGTAGTGGACGCAGCCTTGGACTACAACCTTCTGTTGGGGAGGAACTGGATTTATGAGATGGAAGCCATTGCATCCTCATTATTTCGGATTGTATGTTTCCCCCACGAAGGGAGGATCGTTACAGTGGATCAACTGGACTGTCCTCTTGTAGACCTGAATGCACCTTCTGACTCATCTGTTCCAAAGTTGGATAATACTAAGGCGCCTGTTGAGAATCTAGGAGTTGGAATGTATTCTTCCTTGATGGGTACTTTCGATCTTCCTCCTCCTACGGTGCATATTAATGCTATTTCATCCTCCAAGGCTCCTCTTCGAAGAGAGTTCTTCAGAACTCATTATTTTTCGAACCCTTGGACCTTACCTTCCCCTACTGCCACATTAGCGGAAGGTCAAGTGGGTGGAATGGCATTTCCTATTTCTGCAGCTGAGATTGCATATCAGTCTATTGTTGACTCTGCAGAAACCATCCCAGCTCCTCTTTCACTGGAAGAGTTGGATGGTGATGTGGCTCCGGCTTGGACGCTTAGTTCTTCTTCGGCCCAGGATTGCCTTGATACCACTCTTCCATCTAAAGAGGCCATCCTGGAAGCCATGACAGGTATAGATAGACCGTGGGATGATTTGCATCATCGGTCTTACTTCCTACCTGATTTGAGCGAAGTTGAAACAAGTTTTCCGAGTCCTCCGTCTCCTGGTCCTGTTCACCCAGTCTTGAACCCTTTGGCACCAACACAGGTTTATGCTGAAGGGAACATGGCTGTGATCTCTCCTACTATCCCAGTGAACATTTCCAGGGATCCCAATATTGTCGAGAATGTCTTCATTGGAGCTGAATGTTCCCGTGAAGAGATTCAAATCTATACCGAGCTCTTCAAAGAGTATAGGGATGTTTTTGCTTGGTCTTATGAAGAAATGCCTGGCATAGATCCATCTATCGTTCAGCATGAGATCAAGACATATGAAAACGCTAAGCCGGTGGCATACTTAGATGATCTAGCTGCTCATTCTCGAAAGAGGATGGATCATCCTGGTCACCTCCGGCAAATATTTGAAAGATGTCGTTTTTATAAAATTCGATTGAATCCGAACAAGTGCGTTTTTGCGGTTACATCCGGTCGGCTATTGGGATTCATTGTGTCTAGGGAAGGGATAAGGGTAGATCCCTTCAAGGTTGAGGCAATACTTCGGTTGCCTCCCCCGTCTTCAATTCGTCAGCTTCAAAGTCTTCAAGGGAAGTCTAATTTTCTTCGGAGGTTTATCGTCAATTATGCTGAGATTACAAAGGGATATATGAGATTGTTGAAGAAAGGAGTTCCTTTTCTTTGGGACGACTATGCTCAACGCTCGTTCGATGCTTTGAAAAAGGCATTGACCTCTGCTCCTTTACTGAGTCCACCCGATTATAGCAGAGATTTTCTTTTGTATCTGGCTACAGCAGAATCTACCATTGGTATGGTTCTGGTTCAGGAGGATGATGCTCTGGCTGAGCATGTTATTTACTACCTTAGTTGAGGACTGGTAGGACCTGAACTGCGATACACCCCGATAGAAAAATTAGCCTTAGCAGCAGTTCATGCTGTGCAGCGACTCCGGCATTATATTATTCTTCGCAAAACTTATGTCTTGGCAGCTGCCAATCCATTTCAGTTTGTCCTCAGCGGGCGAGTGATTGGGGGCAAATATAATAGATGGATTGTGATTTTACAGGAATTTGATCTAGAGTTCATGTCTGCCAAATCCAAGAAGTCATTAGTTTTTGCGGAATTGATCTCAGAGTTGCCTTGTGGAGAGGCGATGATCTATGATGAGTCCTTTCCGGACGAACACTTGTTTCTGATCTCTCCACAAGATCCTTGGTATGGGGACATCATTGTATATCTCCAGACTGCGAAGTTTCCCTCTTCTTTTTCGAAAGATGAGCGTCGTAAGCTGCGTCACTTAGCTAAAAGTTATCTGATTATTGGTGATGCTTTGTACAGTCGAGGGGTTGATTCAATCCTAAGACGCTGCTTAACTTTCGAAGAAGCTGAGGCTGTGCTCAATGATTCTCACGGTGGAGCTTGTGGGGGTCATTTATCAGGGCTTGCTACAACCCAAAATATTTTGCGTGCTGGCTACTTCTGGCCCTCGATTTTCAAAGATTGTATTGAATCGGTCAAGAAGTGTCATCCTTGTCAAGTGTATACTCGAAAAATGCGCGCTCATCCGGCTCCGCTTTTTCCAGTCGTTACTGTCGGACCCTTTACAAAGTGGGGTATGGATTATACTACTTGTAACCCGCCTTCGGCAAAAGGTCACAAGTACATTATCGTAGCAGTAGACTACTTTACGAAGTGGGTCAAGGCTATGCCTACTTTTGGGAACGATGGTGAGACTGCAGCTTTGTTCCTTTTCAACCAAGTTATCGCTCGTTTTGGTATACCTAGAGAGATTGTCACTGACCATGGCAGTCAT
>JAXQQM020076945.1:0-142287 GCA_034641835.2 Pinus albicaulis | reverse complement strand
TCAATCGATGGCTGTGATGATGTGTCTACTGCCTTTTCCATCTATGCTGGAGTATCATAATAGTTTTGTACAAATTCCCTTTGCCCCACTCGACCTTTTCTGTCTGTGTCGGGTCCCTTACCCGAGATTTTCAGCCCGTGTTAGCTTTCCTTCACAAAATAACATGAAAACCTAATGCACCCAGACTTGACATATTTAGGATTTTTCTTTGAATTCATCGCATCCATGTCAATATCATGCTTCACAAGGTCTAAATTTTGTCACACATCGCAAGGTTTGGGATTGGGGAAAAAAGGTAAGTGCTAAAACCTACAAAGTGCGATGGGAAATGATAGAGGGTGATGTGGTTGGACGGAGATGGGGTCCATTAATACTACACATCACAAAGTTTAATGTTTTGTTATGAGGAGCGGGAGTTAAAGGGTAAACTTCACAAATAGTGATGTGTGATGAGAACAGTGGTGATGTGGCAAGACGGGGTCCCACGATATCCCACAAATCTCATTTTGGAGGGTTTTGCAGGAGATGAAGATTATGATATGTATGAATTTTGGATCTATGAAATGATGATAGTGATGAAAGGTAAGGGTTTCCATATGTTTGAGTGCAGAAAGTGACATACATGATATCATATATGAAATATATTATATGTATCGAAGGCAGGATGTGGGGGGTGGAGCTGTGGTAAATGACATAAGTGGTAAGTTTTAAGCGATATATGATATGGTTGTTAGTGGGTGGCCCAAGCTACTTATAAAACTTGAATTTCTATAGTTAATAAGGGGTTTTTGAAAGAAAAGTAAGTGTTGGACTTTAGAGTTTTGAAAAATGAAAGGTAAAAGAGGGTAGATGAAATGAATGAGGGTAGAAATGAAGATTTCTCACCATTACACTTTATCAGCAACACTTTCCCCTTTCAAATGAACTGAAAAGGAAAATTGATTCCTTTGAAGCTCTTGAAAGTCGGGATTTCCCTTCCTTCTTTCTAGAAAGAAATGATAGTCATGGAGTATTATTTTCAATATAAACGATCTGAACAGAGATAATCAGTCACCTTGAGATTCTGTAAATTACAGGACCTTAACACCATTTTCGAAAACAAACTATAGCATGGAATCCTTTAGCCACATCTCAGAGTGGAAGAGACGCTGCTCCTCCTCTCTATCTTCTCGTTCCTCCTTCTGGATCTCCGTGGTGGAAACGGTGGTGGTGGGCTCCGCATCGATAATCTTCTTCCCTTTGTCATTCCCCTTGTCTGGTTTCGATTCAAATTTGGAGCATGCATCTAATTTATAAGCCTTCATCTTGGCCACCAGTGACTGCTTGGCCCGACACTCACTTATGTTGTGAGTGGAGCTCTTATGGAACTCACACCACTTCCCCTTGTCCTTTTTCAGCTTTGTAGTTTTTTTCTTTGCTTGCGACTTTGGTTGGTTTTATTTTTCCCTCATGCCCTGTATTTTTCATTTTTTTTGCGGTTTTGGGGCACCTTTCCGTTGCTTTTGATTCGCATATCCAAAGTATCACTTCTTTTGTTTCAATTTATGCTCAATCTTGGCAGGATACTAGCATTTCGTACCAAGAAAGGAGATGTCAAGGAACTCCATTTCCTCCTAAATGTATTTGTGCAGAAAAATGTGGTACTTCGGCACCAAATGTTTCTCTAAATCTTTGATACCCAACTTTGGGTGCAGGTTATGGAACAATTTCGTCAGCTCATGCACATCTTGATACCTTTGTTGCCATAGTGTAGTCCATTGTATGTACTTGTCCTCATATCTCCCCACAGAATAATATTGTTCCTTAATGGCGTCTCAGAAAGAATTAGAAGTGGGTACGACCGAGAACAAAAAGGGTTCCCCCTCATCCTTTTTCTCACTGTAGGTTTCCCACTATTCCTTGACATGTCGGACGACTTTAGGAGTGCAAAAATATCTTCTCTCGGTCAGAAAAGTCATGAGCCAAGAAATATCCTTCTAATATATTTGACCATTTATCTACGGCGTCTACATCTATTTGGCCCTAAAATATGGTAATGTCAAAGTTTACTTGTACCTTGAATGGAGTGGTTCCTCAAGAGTGATTGTTGGATGTAGATGCACCGTTGATGGGCAGCCGTTGAAGGATCTGGGAAAATTTACCCATCATCACATTCGTTTGTTTCACAAGGACCTCCTTGAGAAATATTTTGATAGGATCTCCTGCTCCCTCATATTTCTTTTCTTCCCCCATGGGAAATCGTCAAAATTGTGAGGAAGACCATGCAAATGTTCAACCAGATCGAGCCCTAACTCCTAATACCTCGACCTCGTTGGGGACATGCAAAGAAATATCGAGAAATAGCAGACCATTTTGATACCACTAATCTGAATTTATGTAGAAACTCAATGAAATACATAAATACAAATAAAATCAAAGATGCAGTAGAAGTAAAACTTCATTTCATTAATAACAAATAACTGAAATATGTTTACAGAAAGAATGGAAATAAACTAGCTAGGGTGCAAGCATCTTATCTTTGAGAAGAGATGTGGTGGCTACAGGTCTCTGAACTGTGTTAAAAGGAGGCTCGAGAGCCTATTTATTATTTAGAAACAATGGAAAACCGTAAACATCCAAAAACCTAACCCTAGGAGATGAAGTGCCAAAACTATGGGCCCCATTTGGGTAAACTGGTACATCAATCTTCCCAAGGATGTAGCATTGGCATATGATCTCCATTTGGCACACACAAGACCTCATTAGAAATATCTATTCGAGGACTACAACTTTTTATTTGAGCAACATCAAAGGAACTTCCATGTTTCTCTCGGGTTTTCCAAAAAACGTCGTTTAGGGCCTCAAAACAACTCCAGAAGTTCAAGACCCAACAAAATGATAAAAATAGTAAATTGTGTTACAATTAAGGAAACTAAAAAACTGAAAGGAGCAATGGTAGGGCCCCAAGTGGAATAAGAGGGTGGCCACCAATATCCACCTGGATTAGAATTTCTATATCGAAAATTTCTTATCGATCTTGAATTAATTGATTATGTGTTTTTATCATATGTTGTAAGGAGATTGAAGGCTTCAATTCATTTCTCGTCCATTGTAAATGAGAGGGATACCCTTTGGAATCAAATGGCTTTGCACTAGGGTTTCCAAGAGTGAATTCCTTTAAGATTGGTGATGCATGTACATGTATATGTAAGCCATAATTTGTTTCCACACTGTAATGATTTTCTATTTTGTTATTATTATTTTTTGGTGGGCATTGAAGGAGATTCCAGAGAAAAGAGAACACATGCCATGGGCAGTAACGAATAGAAGAATTTTTTGGATGATAGTGTTTCGGCGACGTTGATAAAAGAGGAGGCACATGATGAAAATCTAGAGAATTGTCTCAACATCTTGCAGTTGATAGTCATTTGATAGTCAATTTTGTAATTTTGAAAGAAAAAAGAGCATAAATCTATTTTTCAGCTTGGGACGATTTTTTTTAATTCTAGTGTTGTTAGTAATTGGGTCCCTTGTTTTCTTTCTTCGTGGAAGAATACATGGTAACTACATATAGATAAAATGGTTGGTACTTCATTGTGGGACATTATTATGCATTTATTTCTGACTGTTGTAATGTGCAGTTTTTATTGTAGAGTTAATGTTCGGACTCGATAGAGGAAGAGTTTGGTTTGATTGCACTGGATTTACCTGCATAGAATGGAGTGTTTTTTATTTTTTTTAACTGATGCAAGATGAGCTATAGAGATTTATTCAATCTACAGTCTACATGGTATATCTATATTGGAGCACTGAAAGAGGTACTTTCAAATATTGGAGAATATATTTCCCATAAAATAAACCTATTGCGTGTGGAATATATTGTGAACCAGTAAAGTTGTGGATGTGTTTCAGGAAAACGATATTTTTTGGAGTATTACCAAGTTGATTCCTGTGTATTTGAAATGTACTAGTGCTTGGCATATGTGTTCAGTAGAGAGGTATAGTTGTGCACACCAATGGAAGTGAATTATGATGCATGGAGAATAAAGTGGTAACTGTAAACAAAAAAAATCCAAATAATTTCGACATCGAAGCATGAAGAAGCATAGTTGAATGTCTTTCATGGTGCTAACAGTAGCATAAGCTATCGAACTGTAGAGAAGTTGTATTCATTAGAGAGAGTGGAGTCGACCAACCAGTCATACTACCCTAGAAGCTCAAAGCAAAGACATGTGTAGTAGTGACTGGAACATGATGTTCACTGGAGTGATCTCTGAAGTCATCTTTGGTGAGATTGATTCCTTCAACGTTCTCAAAACTTGTGTAGGTGAAACAAATCAGGTGATTCCATAACATCCTCAAACTCTTTACATTTAATATCACTTGGATTATGAGCCATCCAAGTAAAACACTACAACAGAAATAATTATGATATGATAACGAATCTGGAGAATTTGTAACATGGTCAAGCATACAAATTGAAGGAGGAAAAGGAAAGTGAAGCATTAATGCAAGGAGGACAAGCTAAGTAAAACATTAGGAGCAGAAATCACCTCATCAAAACTAAGAAGTCCACAAAACAAAAGGTGAAAATGTAGTAGAATTCACTACAAAGATTAGTCATGAGATTGTTGTAAGATCTAGTCACATTAATGTATTGTAATTGGATGTATAGTCATGGTCTAGCTCAAAATTGAGACTATAATGTAAAAAATTTAAAGCAAGTTAGAGTCATTGAAGAGGAGAACACACTTAGAAGTATTTTTGCAAATTAATGAAAATCCATGTAATTGATCAAGTTGAGAGACATGTTTGATGAAAGGAGTTGTAATTGAGGAATCACAATGTTGATTAAGAAAATTTCAAGTGAGAGTGGATGTCAAAGGTCAATGACGAAAATTGTAATCACAAATTCAATGTAAAAATTCAATTCAAGGTACATTAATGAAGAATTGATGTCAAATTAGAAGTTTGGGGTCAAAAGGAAATTATCCCTGCAGTATTTTCCTCCTATTTTCCCTTCAACCACAAGCCATTGGACCAAAAGGTTTCTTTCTAGAGAAACTAATGATTATGATCTCAAATATAATAAAAAAACAACCAAATAGCTACTTTGTACTTGAATATATCATTAAAAAAAATACATAAAGTAAAAATGAGTTATTACAATAAAATCAAGGAGGGTTGGAGAAGAACTCAAAAAATAAATGGAATGTTGGAGAAGCTGGTTGCTATCTTGGTCCTCCAAATTCTTAAGGCACTCCACTCCTGAGGATTTTTGGAAAACTTTGTTCCTACTCTTAAAAACACTCATGATTCGTGCAACCTTGATTCCAGTAAGAAAGTCATAATAATTGGCTCCTAATTCAAAATAGGAATCTCAAGTTTCCATAATGATTTAGGAACCCAATGTTATTTTGCTAATATATTTTATAATATAAATAATTTTTCATTTATTCCGTGTTCCAACATGTTTTTTTTTCATTATAAGTTGAAAGGGGTTTGGTATCTTCATGGTAGATTTCAAATCAATGACATTGTAAGATATAATATATTAAGAAATATTTATGGAGATGTTTCATACAATGTATAAATAGGTGTATTTTACAATTTTTTATGTCTTTTTTATACTGAAATGAGTACATACAAACTCAATCTAGTAGGCTGGGTTTGGTACTAGCTCCAACATGTCTTTCTTTGACTCAATTGGTTCAACATAAAACAGACCCACCAAACTAATCTGATCACTAAAATAGACTCGTCAACAAACAATTGAGTGAATAAACATGTTGATCGAGTCCAAGTCAACTCTGACTAAGTTTTAAAAAAATTCCTTTGTAACAAGGAGAAACCGGTTCACTACTTGCAATGCATAATGCCTTACATATTTAGTATATGAAGGAATTAAGGCATTTGAAGCAATACTAATGGGAGTGGGAGTGGGTGTGGGGACTGGAAGTAGATTTTTCAAAATTTTCAGGAGTGTTTGATAGACAATGCATATTTTGATATATTTTGTTTCATATAAATTTATAAAAACATTCATATTGTTGAATGGGTTGCAAAAAACATGAAAATATAGATTTAACTAGCATTAAAGGATCAACTAGTTAGTACACCTATAAAATCAATCATATAAAATTTATTTCCTATAACATTGTTATCAAATGATAAATCATGACCCATAACAGCAACCTTCAAGCTTCAATATATAGAATTTGTCATCAACAAACTACAACAAATAACCATGATGAAATGAGATGGAGTGTCATATTCATTACCAAAGAGTTGAAGATGTAATCAACAATTCAAAAGTAGGCGAAAAATTGAAAATTAAAACTTAAATTATCATATAAGATTTTTAGGTCATTATAATGGAAAAAAAATATTAGAAACTAAGGTCTAAACTAGAAAGTTTTAATTGAATCTATTATCTACTGAGTATTCCTCTTTCCATGAAAAACTTTAATTTTCTTTTGATATGATTTTTGAATTATACATGTAGGTGTACGTGGAAATGGCTGTGGAACACAAATAATACACAACCACCACAAAATGATGGAAATTTTTAAGCTAAAGGAAAATGTATTGCATTTAGAAAATAGTTGGTGGATGGAGGTGGCATCTTTGTTTCATGATCACCCAAAAGCTTAGCCTTTAAACACTCTGAATTGTGGCTCCATCCTTGAATATTATCCTTTGGAATTTTCTCTCAAGACATATGTCCTATAATTATTTTCCATCCCAAAATAATGGGAAAACAACCTCAAGTTGTATTACAGTAAATCAAAACTTCAACATGGTCTACATTCATATTGTTTATGTTGAGATTCAACAAGAATATCCTATTGAAAATTAACAACCTACAATAGGATGGAGCCTCACGCTATTTTTAGGTGGATGTCTATTTATAGATGCATGAGAAAATTCTATTTATAGATGCATGTCTATTCATAGACATATGTGCAAGTTCTATTTATAGATTGCATGTCTCTTTATAGATGCATGTCGACTATTATTATCCCTTAATATTAGTTGGACAATAAACAATAATCTATTCTCAATGAGCACTTGGAAATAGTTAACTGAAGTGGAAAATCAGTTAGCTAAAGGAATTTCAAGTTAAGAGGTTGGTTGGTTAGACATGCAAGTGGACTTAGTTGTAACTGAGTTATTCAAAGTTGTAACAGAGTTGGAAGTGCAATTATAAAAGTTGTAAAGTAGTTTAACTCAGTTCTGTGAGTTAAATGTGGTTATGATATTTGTAACTGAAGACACACTAGTGAGAGATCAATTAAATTAATTATTAATTAATTCAAAATTAGTGGCCTCACATGCAACTTAATATTTACTACTATTAACTGCATGCATGTTAGATCCAGTGGAGACCCAGTTGAGTTCTAGGTGAAAGGGAAGTAAACTATCAGTTGTGACATTATCTGGTTGCACACATGCAACCACACACACATTGGATGTGCCCATGAGGATTGTGCAGTCAAGGAAGACAATATTGCATTCATTGAGGTATTACTATCAGTTGGGATTGCGTAGTGGAGGCAGGTTGTCTGGAGAAAGTAAATTGGCTAAGGAGTGTGCCAATTTTTGTATGACAGTGTGAGACAGTTAGCTCATGTACTAAGAGCTCTTGGATTAGAGATTTGTATGTAATTGTTTCATGATCCATGATATAATACATAATAGAAGATAGTGGGGCTTTTATCTATAACATTTCCCTGGGTAAAGTATCTGTGTTATGTGTGATTGATATTTCTTCATGATATTGTGATTAGAAATTGTGTTTTAAATTCCGCAAAGATAAGTATAAGTGATTATGTATTTAATAGTAGAATATTGTTAGATCAAGAGAATATAGGATATACATGCATTTTGTATTAAATCTATACATGGTATCAGAGCACAGGAAATTTCTGTAGTGAAGCAGGAGCTAAGTTTGTTGGTGGAAAGAATTTGAATTTGCAGAAAGACTTTCTTGGTGCTAAAAATGATTCAAGATCGAAATGGCTTTCAATGGCTTGAGGCTAGAGTATGCACTTGAGGGAAAATCAAACTACATTTCTTGGAAGGATAGGATGGAGGCAGTGCTCAAAGACAATGGCTTGAAGGAATTCATTGACAATGACATTCCTAAGCTTTCTTCATCAGATGCTACCAATCTTGATGCATGGAAAAATAAATTGGTAAAGGCGACAAGGATTCTATTGGAGGGGGTATGAGACCACATTGTCTCAAGACTCCATGGGAAAGCCCCACCATATGCTATGTGGAAGGCTTTCATGGATCTTCTCCAATTCAGAAACGACCATAGGAAATTTTCGCTCAAAGATAAAATCAGGAAGATGAAGATGGAAAAGGGCGAAAACATTCCAAACTATCTCACGAAGTTTTTCCAATGTCAAGATGAACTAGGGAGTTTGGGAATAATTGTTGTTGATGATGATTTGGCGATCTTGGCTCTCTTGGGACTTCCTAATATTTGGCACAACTATGAAGAATCTATCAACAGATGGGAAATTTCTTTGAATTAGGAATGATCATGGTCGTATCGGTGCAGGAAGAGTTCATGTGGGACACCAAAGATAGCTCTTCATCAAAACGTGATGATGAAGAGGATTGTGATTTGGCTTCCAAGGCGAAGGAGTGGAAGGGGAAGAAAATCCATTCTAAATATGATTCTAAATGCAAGAAGATGGATATGTCCAAGGTGAAGTATTCTCACTGTCACAAACATGGACATCTTGCTACTAACTATCCGCAAAAGAATTTTGGCTCATATGTCTATGTGGATGTGACCAAGGACGCTAGGAAGAAGATGTAGTCGACTACTAAAGTTGGAATTTTTGTGGGGTACAGAGAAACACCCCATAATTATCTTGTGTATTTTCTAAACAATCGAATGATTTTTGTGTGATGGGATATAAAATTTGATGAGGGGAAATCCATGCAGTTATCGCTTCAGAGGGAGTTGTATTTGCATGCGAAGGAGGAACTGTCGGTTCCCAAAGATGAGTCTCTAGATGTGGTTTAGCCACAAGAGGAGGTTCATGGAGTGGAGGAGTCTGATCAGATAGAGCCAACCATCAGAACTAGCAGAAGGCGTACTACAGAAGCTGATAGGCTGAGACTTGATGCTGCACAGAATGTAGGAGCCCCTACTTCACAGTGCAGACAAAGATAGTCCCATGACCATTTACTGGACACATGGCTCTCATGAGCAAATGTATTGTGATTGAACCATCTTCCTTTCAGGAAGCAGTATAGGAGCCCACATGGGTAGATGCAATGGTGGAGGAGTATGACTCCATTTTCAAAAGTAATGCTTAGGAAATTGTTCCAAGGCCAGTTGATAAATCAATGGTATGTTTGAGATGGATCTACAAGGTAAAGAAAGCTACTATTCAGAATGTTGAGAAATACAAGGCTAGATTTGTGCCCCAAGGCTTCTCACAGATTGAGGGGATATATTATGAAGAAAATTTTTCACCTGTAGCAAGGTATTCTTCCATAAGGACCATCCTTTCTCTCTCAGCGTAGATGGGCTGGAACATTCATCAGATGAATGTGAAAAATGTGTTTCTCAATGAGATCATTGAGGAAGAGGTGTACAAAGAGAATCCTGAAGGTTTCGAGATCTTCAATAGCGAGTCTCATTTGTGCCGACTCAAAAGAGTGTTGTATGGGTTGAAGTAAGCACCCCCTGCTTGGTACTATTGGATAGAAAGATATTTCACCGGACTGGGCTTCATAAAAACTGAAGCAGATGAAGACCTATACCAAATTGTGGTGGAGGGTAAGCTTTGAATCATTGTTCTTTATGTTGACGATTAATATTTACTGGTGATGAGCAATTGATACGCTCATGCAAGGAGGATCTTGCAAAGGAGTTCGAGATGAAGGATATGGGCCTCCTTCATTATTTCTATGGATTGGAAATATGGTAGCGAGCAAGTGAAATTTTTTGTGTCTCAAGGCAAGTATGCGAGGGAGATACTGGGTAAGTTTCACATGGACGGTTGTAAACCCATGGATACCCCTCTTCCAGAAAACTAGAGGAAACAGGATGCTACTTTGGGAGAGGTAGTGGATGCTATTGTCTATCGATAGTTAGTGGGTTCGCTAATGTATCTAGTGAACATGAGACCAAACATTTGCTATGCGGTTAACCAGCTAAGTCAATCTATGGCTAAGCCTACCAAGCTATTTTGGAACGCAAGAAATCATGTCCTAAGATACTTGAGAGGCACATAAGATTATGGATTATGGTACAAATAGATGGATGAAGTGAAGTTGTATGGATTCACAGATGTATATTGGGTGGGGAGCCCATCGGATAGAAAGAGAACATCATGGAGGATCTTTAGCATCGGATGTACAATTGTTTCTTGGTATATCGGGAAGCAAAGATCTGTGGCACTCAGTTCAACAGAATACATGGCAGTGACTCAAGATGCATGTGAGGCTATCTATATGAGAAACATCTTGGTTGGTTTGTTCGGTTTTCATTTAGATCTAAAAATGATTCATTGTGATAATAAAAGTTACATTAAACTATCGATTAATCCTATGTTTCATGATAGATCTAACAATATAGATATCTGGTACCATCATCTTAGAGATTATGTGCAGAGGAGGATCATGTTCCTTCAGTACATTCCTACGGATGATTAGGATGCAAATATTCTGACGAAGGCACTCACCAAGAGAAAATTCGAATACCATAGGGACAAGATCAGGGTGAAGGATAATCCCTTTCTTATTGAGAGGGAGTGTTGAGATTCAACAAGAATATCCTAGTGAAAATTAAGCACCTACACTAGGATGGAGCCTTATTCTATTTTTTGGTGGATGTCTATTTATAGATGCATGAGAAAATTCTATTTATATATGCATGTCTATTTATAGATGTATGTGCAAGTTCTATTTATATATCGCATGTCTATTTATAGATGCATGCCAATTATTATTATCCCTTAATATTAGTTGGACCATAAATAATAATCTATTCTCAATGAGCACTTGGAAATAGTTAACTGAAGTGGAAAATCAGTTAGCTAAAGGAATTCGAGTTAAGAGGTTGGTTGGTGAGACATGAAAGTTTACTTAGTTGTAATTGATTGATTCAAAGTTGTAACAGAGTTGGAAGTGCAATTATGAAAGTTGTAAAGTAGTTTAACTCAGTTAAGTGAGTTAAACTAAGTTGTGCTAGTTGTAACTGAAGATACACTAGTGAGAGATCAAGTGAATTAATTATTAATTAATTCACAATCAGTGGCCTCATGTGCAACTAAATATTTGCTACTATTAATTGCATGCATGTCAGATTCAGTGGAGACCCAGTTGAGTTCTAGGTGAAAGGGAAGTAAACTATCAGTTGTGACATTATCCGGTTGCACACATGCAACCACACACACATTGAATGTGCCCATAAGGATTGCGTAGTCAAGGCTGGAAATATTGCATTCATTCAGGGATTTCTATCAGCTGGGATTGTGTAGTGGAGGCAAGTTGTCTGGAGAGAGTAAATTCGCTAAGGAACTTACCAATTTTTATATGACAGTGTGATACAGTTAGCTCATGTACTGAGAGCTCTTGCATTAGAGCTTTTTATGTAATTGTTTCATGATCCATGATATAATACAAAATAGAAGATAGTGGGGCTTTTAGCTATAAGCTCTCCTGGGGTAAATTATCTGTGTTATGTGTGATTGATCTTTCTTCATGACATTATGATTGGCAATTGTTTTTTAAATTCCACAAAGATAGTAGAAGAGATTGTGTATTTTAGATCAAGAGAATCTAGGATATACATGCATTTTGTATTAAATTTCTATAGTTTCTCTTCACATTATGAATGAACCTATAGGTTGCCTATAACACCCCTAACTAGGACCCCTTTGAAGGATTATACAAATGTAGGTGTGAAGTTAGGCTGGTGAGCCTGAAACACATTGAGGCTGGTATGCCTCTCTATGTATATACATGTTAGGCCAGTGTGGAACGATGAGTTATAAATATGGTTAAGGACGATGTGACTATGCAATGGGTCTGAGGACCATGTGTTAGACTACTGTATTTCATAGTATCACAGGGTGACTAATTATTGATTATATTTTTCATACTGAAAATAATATTCTATGGCTATAATTTATTTTCAGAGAAATAAAGGGAGATCCTGACTACCAAGAGCTTCAAAGGAAACTAGGGAAAATTTTAAGGATGAAAGTTTATCTTAAATCTTAGAAAGATTGGTGAATCTTACTAGTCTCTAATATGCAAATTGTAAAATGTTTGGTGATTTTTTTGCAAAAATATTCATATTTATAATTATTTTATATTAGTATATATAAAATATTGGAGATTTTTAAGGTAAAACAATTTTGTAATATAATTTTTGGGTGAATCATTTTTAGAAAAAAATGGAAATTGGTGAATTTGAATTTTTGAAAAAGCATGGAAAATTAGCCTACTTGCGAATATTAGCGCCTAAAATTTTCCCTAGAAACAATCTACCTTTTCAGTTCAATTGAAAGAAGAAAATGTTGTTGATAAGGTGTGATGGTGAGCAAACTTCATTTCTGCCCTCATTTCATATCTTTTACCCTTTCTTACCCTTCATTTTTTCCCAAATTCCGAATTCCAACTTCAAAAATCCCATTAAAACTATTCAAATCCAATATCTATGCTTTCAGGACTTTATAACAACTCTTCCCACCCACTGACAGCCGTATCATAAAAAACTTACCACTTATGCTATTTCATGTAGCTCTGACCCCCATAACCAGCCTATGATACATATCATATATTTCATATATCATATCTTTCTACGCTAAACCATTTTTTACCCTTACCTTCTCATCACAAAATGCATGTCACAAGTTTTAGTATTTACCTTCATTGCTCATAACATAAACCTTAAACTTTGTGATGTGTGGTATTGGATGGGCCCCATCTCCGTCATTTCCACGTCACCTCTACCCTTCACACTGCGTAGGTTTTAAAGTTTACACACCACTGCTCTTAACAAACATTGCAATCAGCGGGCTGCGAGTGGGCCCACCTTCCCTGCCACATCACCTCCCTATCAACACACTTTGCATAGTTTAACTATTACCTCCCCCACTCATAGCAAAACCTTAAGATCTGTGATTTTCGATGCGGATCAGGTCCCACCTTTCCCTGCACTTCACAATTCACAGGTTTTAGATTTTACGTCCGCCACCCATAACAAAACCTTTCCAACTTGGTATTGCAATGCGGGTCGGGTCTCACTTTCCTGCCACATCACCTCCCCTTCCCCACACTTTGTACTTCGCAAATATTAGAACTTACCTCCTGCTTCTCTTAACAAAACATTGTGATCTGCAGGCTACAGGTGGGCCCACTTCCTTTCCACGCCATTCCACCTCTAATCAACCTCCACCTTTTTGCCTCCTCCACTCCTCATTTCCTCATCTGACAGTCCTTAATGCTTTCCACAACCCTCTCAGTTTTCGAATGTTAACCATGGCGCGGGGGGGGGGTCGGAAATGGGTGGTATCCAATATTGCCTACTCCTCCACATGTCTTCCCCTCGTCATTTCGCACCGCCCTCTATATTACCTCTTACAACTTGAGACCCCCTCCGAAAATCTGTTTCCGTTGTCCTCCAAAACATTGTTATATTCTTTTGGCCCATACCACTACTGCTACGCCACGTCCACCATCTTCTCTTCATGTCTGGGCTTATGGGTTTTTGCTCCATTTTTTCCACATGGCAGGAGGACTCAGGTAGAACCCGACAAGGAGTAAAAAGGCAGAGCAAGGCTGAATGTTACAAATAAATAGATAGAGAAGGTTGAGTCGAGCATTTTGTGATATAATGAAAAAAGCCGAAGGGGTAGCGAAAACATCAGCACAACTACTAATCCAAGCACCTCACCAATTTAATAATCAAACAATGACTTTCCGAAGATGAAGAACCAAGGTGTCAGAGCTTTCCTCACCTCTTCGGAATCACACCAGCTAGATCTTGATCATTGTACAACTAATGACGGACTGCTAAAGCCACTGTTATGACCGAACTTTTCTCATCACTGCCTGCATGGGTCCACTTGGCAAAGGTTTAGTTTGACTGTAATTAAGAACTATCCTTGTAATAGAAAGAGGAATCGACTTAATTTTTTTTATAAATATTGCATACATTAGCAGTAAGAAGGAGGCCCTTGAAGGGGAAAACCATTGTAATAATACTCATTCTGTTGTAAGCACTCTTTTTTGGATGAATGAAGAATTAATATGTCTTCCAGATTCTTGTGTTATGCTCTGTGGTGAAGTATTTTCCCATGTAATTTGTTATTCACTTGTTTGCTCATACTGTTTGCTTTTTCTCAACTGTGGATAGAAACTTTTGTGTAGGATTTACCATAGGGTACACTGCATAGTCTTGAAATAGTTCATTATGTTTTCTTCTGAGAGAAGAATGTAGAATTCAGAGATTTCTGCTCTGCATTCCTGCAGAATCTTAATCTCCTCCTCTATTCCATTTCACAAGATGTTAAGATCCATAGACATGGCTAGCTTGCCTGGTTGCACCTGACCTCAGTTATTCATCAATTTGAATTTTTTCACACTTGTGTGACCCCATAGCCTAGTGGCCCTTTTCTGCTACCTCAACCAAACATCTTCAAACAAACCTATGCACTAATAGCTAGCCTAAAATGCCTCTATAAACAAATTTATATCTAACAGAGAAAGTCATATATGAGTCTAGGAAGGCTAGGTCTTGGATTCCAAAGTTGGTTCGATGTTTCCCTCTATAGTTCTGTCTCCAGCCTTCAGAATTACAGAGGCCTAACACCATGATTAATTAGGTTGGTGAGCCAATAATTATTATTGGGTAGTGTGCTTGTATGTATGTGTATATTTATGTTTATGGGGTTGATATGCCCGTGTGTACATGTTTCTATGTGCTATGAGGTTGGAAAGCCTAAATGTGGTAAAAGAATTTTATTTATGCATATTAATAAACACATAATGGATACAGGCAAAAAACTATACATCGTCAATGGCAGGGTAGGCTTTGTGGGTCTCACTAGTGAGAGATCAGTTGGAAGGCAACACAAAAACCTGATGTGGCATCTATGTGGGCACCTTGATGGACCATACATGTCATGGTAGAGCCACATAGGTCACAAAGGGGCGCCACAGGGAAGTACCTTTCTAACTTGGCAAGGGTTCGTGAGATGAACTTTAAATGGACATAAACTTCAACCCAAGATTCAAATTAAAATAAAATTTATATTTTGGAAATCTTTTGGAAATCTCTCCATAAGAGTTTTAAGCTTCAAAGAAGTTGGAAAAAAAATGGTAACCCCATCTTCACAATAGATCGTGAATAATAGATTAATTTTAAATGTAACACCTCCCATAGCCCAAAAATAACCCAAAGAAGTTATAAGTCCCTTGATTTTAAGAATAGTACCCAAAATAATTCCCCCTATTATTATTTTGAATATATAATAGCTATAATTAGTAATATAACTTAGAGAATGTTAATATAATAACAACTTTGATAGGATGGTATGCTAGGAATAAGTTGTTGTACCCATTTTTTATGAGGATGTATTTTTCAAGAAGTTAAGGTTTATGTTTTCTTTAATTTATTTATATGACCTATTTCAGAAATCAATTAAAATTTGATCAAAATTTTGTTATTTTTAATCCAAATATAATTTTGACTTTTACATGCTTTATATTCAAATTTCTGAAAAGGAATTACGACATATAAAAATATTATAAATACATTTTATCTATGCTTTAATTTTTCTATGTAATAAATAAATTTAAAAAAAAAAAAATTAATTTATAATGAATTAATTCCAAGTAAAGTTGCTAAATTTTATTAAATTTTGAGTCACAAAATGATTAATTATGTAAAATAAATTAAAATATAATATTCAATAATATTATACTAAACTAATGGGGAGGAGTTGAGGATGAAATTACCTTTTAGGAATTAAGATTTTCAAGCTCGATCAAACTTAACACAATTCCAAAAATAACATATTAATTTATATAGCCGTAGTCCAACTACACTGCTTTTTTGTCCTGAAAATCATGGAAATTCCAGTGAGATTTTAAGAAAATTTGGCAGAGATTTTTGTAAATCGATGTTATAACTATCAAACTTTAATATTTTGGGTGCTATAAGGGTTTTTGATAGTGCTGAGTCCATTTCCACCATTAAAATCATGATTCTAACACTGTTACTATAAAAAATTTTAACTTTTTTTTTTTTGCAAGCAATTCTTATATATATGAATTAATAAACAAAACCATATTTAGGGTTTTTAGGATCGAAATTAAAAAAACTTTCTTATACGCTCATCTTCTTATGATAACTTTTTTTTAAGTAGCAGCTCAATTTTTATGATAATTTGTTTTAAGCGGTATGTTAAAAATAAAAGTTAGTAATTATAAAACTAAAGCAACCATATGGTCTTAATTTTAACATAAGTTTATCTGAAATCATGGGTATTTTTTTTCGAGGGGGGATGGGGGATTGGTTTTAGGACCGTGTCAAGTATTTAACCCAATGATTTGGGTGGCAAAGACGGATGTAAGCTGACGTGGAGCGCACCGGCACTGTTATGACCAAACATATATTTCGGGTGAAAACTGAGTGTAAATCTTGTGTAGCTAAAAATGTAATTCTGGAGATCCGCCCCAAAAATCCTAATGCTGGCGCCAATCTACGAGTGCTTTTCTGGAGTTAACAATGTCCTACATCATTTCAAATTATTTAACTCTCTTTTTGGAATGTCAACTATGTGTGTTGAGTGAAGTCCCATGGGAGAATATGATATTCATTAACCACTTTTATGGCTTAGTGGCTTCCTCGTTCAATTTTTATTTTTTTAATAGTATATTACTTTTACTATTTTCTCAATTTGTTAGATAAATGTATATCACTTTATACGCGAACCTAAAGCTGGAAACGAACTTAGTTTTGTAACATCAAGGGTTGTCCTGTTCACTTTATGTCTGTGTATATACATTCTGAGATTTGTTGAGTAATGCATGGAGATAAAGGTTTTTAAATTAGTTGTAATGAAAATTTTTAAAGAAATTATCGCACATCTTTTCTGAATGCTTCCCATTTCACTTTATTGAAACACAAAGCACATCGTGTGTCTATATATTTATATACAACTTTGATGAGTGTTTGGATGATGAATATGTTAGTAATTTTGGAGGAGTTTGAAAATTTCTATTCTTTTTATATAAACATCGAATCACTAACATTGCATTAAAATATTTGTCATTTTAAAAATATAATAAAGCGATAAGTGATGAAGAAGAAGGTATATTCAAATTATAATTGATTAAAGATACATAAAAATATACAAGATAGTGATATTCCATATAAGATGTAATTTCTTGAAAATTTCTTGAACTCAAAATTTTTATTTATTTATTTATTTTTCTCAAATATAGCTAAACATATTTTTTTATCACAATTATGTTTCTATTTTAGAAATGAGGTATTATTTACAAACCTTCAACAATGTACAATTAATAATATCTATACTTAAATTTTAATGATAGAAGAAATTAGGTAAATAATTTTCAAATCTCCATGAGAAACAACAACAAAAGATAACCCATGATTACTCAATATAAATGAAATGACAAGTTGATCCTAAAATAATTACTTGCTATATCTACTATATGATGAAGATGTTAGCATAGAATCTCTATGCAATTTAATCAAATAAGTCTCATCATTAATCCTCATAAAATAGTGGATTGACTTTACTAGATCGCACACAAACATCATTACTGAATACATGGTGTAAGGTTTTGGACACATGATTATCAATTGTTGTGGAATGACACTTAAGGTAGGATTTTGATCTTCTACATTTTGATACTTAAGGTAGGAATATGGTGTTTTTCATAAGGTTTTTCTCCCTTTTTTCTCTATGCGCCATTCACAGAGGATATTAGACCATGCACATAGTCCTCACTTCTCTCTAAACACTATGATCTATCAGTTAAATTAGAAAAAACCAAGTGCAATAGTGCAAGAAAATAAGAAAAGGGAAACGAGGGAAAATCTACTCAAAGCCGGAATCCCTAAGTCTACCAAAAAGAATGCACTAAGATATGGAAAATGCATTCAACCAAACAACAAGCTTACATGATGATAAATAGCATAGGGCTATCGGTACAATGATACAATGAGGTATCTAGTCACCAATATATGTAGTTGACAAGAATCAAACCGAAGATATAGGCCTAACCCTAATCAGGTTAGTAGATTCACAAGATTGCATGTAAATACAAGAAAAATAAGAATAACTAGACTCCAAAACTATTGATGCAAATTTAGGCCCTTAAAGGAAATAGAAATATGTAAAAAAATGGTAGGATATTCTTGGTTAAACCCCTCAAATTTATCAAAATTAGGCTTCCAACACTATGTATATGAAGGAACACACTAAAACAATAGGTTGATAATGCTTTTCTTCGGTGCAATTGTTGAAATAGAGGGCCCTTCAATGCCTTGGTTTGAAATGGGGATGTAAAACATAGGGGAAAATAACATATCCAAATCATTACCGCATCTAAGTTTTGAATCCAATTTTATGGATGGTCCAAGTATCACCATGAAGTACAAAAGGAATATAAAATCCCCATGAAAATTCAATGACAAAGGAAATAAAAATTCTCTCACTAGGATATCCCTAGTGGAATCACCATTTCTATTATGGGAAAATCTAATTTACAGTAATAAGCTAATTTAATCCCAGTATAATTTTCCCCGAGTCTACTCAAAAGGTGTGTATGTGTGTGAGGAAGTGATATAAATTCAAAAAAGCAATCCCAAACATGAACCATAATTCAAAAAGAGAGGGTGAAAGGGTTACCTCTTATAGAGAGAAGTGGACTTTGTTGTTGCAACAAACTTGGCGAAGATTTCCCACAGAAATTGGCTCCTACTTCCCCGTAACCTGTATAGAAAGAGACCAATGAAATCTTATTCTCTCACAATAATAACATCAATACACATATATGAATTCCAAATTGAAACATAAACAATAAAGAGAGACATGGGAATGAAATGAAATAGGGGGGAATTTTATTACTTTTGTATCAATCTGAAACGTACATATATGAACTCTTGCAACTCCTACATTTGGCCTCTCTTCTAAACTATATTCTCACTGATTTTGCACATCCTAGCATAAGTTTATCTAAAATATATTTTGATAACATTTTGACAGCATTCATTTTCCTTTCTTGGTTTATATAGATTTTTCCTTCGTGCTTAGCCACATCAAACCTAGACACATTCTTGACCATATCAAGGGTTATGGTTAACCTATATGAAATCAAGGACAACTTGATCAAACTAGTTTAATGGGAGAAAACAATTTTTATCCATAGAAATTTTCTATTTTTCTTGATCTCTATGGACAAATAGTGTTGCTAAGCTTCTATTTCATCCATTACACTAGCAAAGGCTATTGATATGCCTATTTTTTCATTGCTAACACTACATAAGAGTGTTGAAGCCACTAAAACCACATGTTAGGGTATTACAACAATCACAAGTTGACCCTTTGAATTGGTAATGGTTGTTTCCTTATTTTACACCGTAGGGGATGGATTTTTGAGCTATAACAAGCCACATTTTTACTAGCCATATGAGCCACAAATTTGTAGAGAATAAGGCAAGTTTCTACAAGATGAATTTGTAGCCAAAATGGCATGAAAAAGTAGAGATTCTCCAACATAATAACTTATAATAAAAATTAGCATAAAATTTCATTCAAAAAACATCACAGTGTTCTAAGAATTATCCTAGAAGATGGAGTAGGGATTCATTTTTATCCACTAACTATGAAGAGAGCAAAACAAACCATTTATCTAGGTGAAAATTATGGGATGATCAATATCGATATTACTAATTTCATAATCAATATTATTTTTTCTCTTTCCCAAATTCAACTTAGCATTTGTATACCATAATTTTTCATATGCTTACATAAGCAACATTGCTACAAGAATGAAGGATTTGTGGAAAGTATTTGCAATTCAATAAATCCCTAAAAATTCAAATTTGGTTTTAGAAAATAATATAATACTATGAGATAGTACTTGTGGTGTTTCAAGGAGCACCAAGTAATGTGAATTTCAATTCTAGGTAGAGATTACTATATCATATGGATTATATAAATTTATTCAAGTTGATAGTGAAACCAATGTAGTTATTAATGTGGAATATTTACTCATAAAACAGAAACAACCAATAACTTTTGGTCTAATGAAAATTTGATAATAAAGGGAGAAGAGAGGAAGAACTATCTAAGTGTGCACTCTTGGTGAATGAAGAACTGTCAAAAAGTACAAGGATAATCTTGACTATTGTATAATGGTTTATTGAATGAAATAATACATAAATATTATTCATGTATCTATTATGAAAATAACACTTCTAGGCTTTCTATGTACAAGATAAATGGATTAGTCATCCAAATACAACTACTCTATTAGTAGGGAAAGGGCCTCTATGGCCAAACAACAAAATCTTAAAAACTAGAAACAATAAGATATTTTAATCGAGATGTTTTGTTGAAGGATATGGAATAGGTGGAAGTAAAACCATAGCTACCCTGGCTATGGCAGAACTGGTTTACTGTCCTATTTTTCCCCTCCCATAGTTATAAGTGTTTATCCTCATTACCACTAACCATCTCGATATATGACGCTGGTACACTTATTATACTTCTTTTCTCCTGGACTACCAACATCATCTTGTTAAGGCATCGATTTAACCTTGACCTTATCTCTCATGAAATTTTGCATTTTTGGAAGTATTAGAGTTGAACTACAACACATTTGAAAGAAATAGGCACAATATTCCCGAATACGGGTATCATTATTTCTCTGTTTCGACCTTGGAACCCAGCACTATTACTGACGATTACTAGATTTTTCAATCTTGGAACATACACGGCTAGCAAAAGAACCATTTTTTAGGAGTATTTCTCATGGAACCAACTGATAATTTGGGAAACTCCATTATGGAGGAAGAACAGTTGGACTATTCTTCTGATTCTTTGGTGCCAGACCAGATATTGTCAAATTAGCCACATCAGCAACCAGCTGGGGCACAAATGAGTGACTTTTTGGAGGGTATTGAAAAGCTTGAGGCCCGATAGTAAGATATGGAGATTGTGGTGTCAGCCTCAGGGTTTCTGGAATTTAGGGTTCCTAACAAGATCCTCTTATAATATTTTATGAGTCTCATCCCCAACATCCCGGCTTCACCAGCTTTTTCCATTCCTTCCCTGTCAACGCTTCACATCTGGAATCAGATACAGGCGATTTACAACTCGGGTGAGGATTTGATACAAGAGGACTGCTCAAGGGGTCTGGGAGCCATTAATGAAGGGGCATTTGGTTTTTAGCAACTCAGCTTGGGAACAAAGGGTTTCTCACACAACTAGGCCAATATCCTTAGATGCCTATTATCAGTCATAGCCTTCGAAAACTTTGAATTCCTACACATTGTAACACATCAACCAGAAGAGAAGACCTCTTTGGATTCAAATGACACCCAACCAGAGGAAGAGGGACCACTCAGATAGAATCTGACTCATAGAACTGGTAAGAAGAAGACACACTGCACCAGGAGGCATGAGATATCAAGGGATTTGGTCTTTGGTGTTTGGGTTACTATGCAACAAGATGAGGAAATATAGTAGACAATGTTGGTTGGACACATCCATGGGTGGAACTATACATCAGCCAGACTCAAGTGACAGACCTCTAAAATCTGGGGCAACATCCTTGAAAAAATCTAGGTCATCCTGACTATGAATAGAGGTTGGCTTACACTGATATTTCCTACCCCTGATATGGCTATTTGGGTCCTTACTAAATATTTGCATATTTAAATGACTCTGGTACTCCTTAAGTGTTGGACTCCTCTCTTTGACCCTGATAAAGAGAAGATGGGTGTTGGACCCAACTCAGTTAGGTTACTAGGTCTGCCACTCCAATTCTGGATGGAAGATGTATGAAAATGCATTGGATAGGACCTTGGCATCTACCTAGACCATGACATAACACATATGGAAATAGGAAACATACATATGGCTCAGATTATTGTTCACCTAGACACCCACGAAGGCTTGGTCGAAAGATATGTCCTAGAATAGGGAAATATCTCTAGGTTTCAAATCCTAGACTATGAGGGAGTTCCCTTTATATGTAGAAGTTTCCAAGAGGTGGGGAATGTAGACAAGGATTTCCTTCTCATTGTGGTGGAAAATGCGGTACAATCCCAAACACTCGTTCATCTGGGAACACAAACTAATGGGAGCTTTGGTGGTCTCACTCAAAGGCTCAAAACAAATTCGAATGTGTGATAGAAGCATGATCCTTGATAGTCATCTTCATTAATACTGCGCATAACAGTTCAACAAGTGACTGATCTGGAGGCTCCACTGCTGCAAGAGGAGTATCTCAGCCCCATCATAGGCAAACGAATAAGGATGTTGACCACTAAATTAGCATGGGGACAATGGAATATTATAGAATACAAGGGGCCGGATACATATCAACATTACCATCGGCCTTTCATAGGGGATTCTGGGCCCCTAGCACCTCCTAAACAACATGTCTAATCAGAGGCCTTATTTTGCTCATTTTAGCTTTTGCATATAGAATGCTACAGTTTTTTGATGATCATATGTCTATTCGGGCATGCAAAGTGCTTATTTTGTAAATATTTGTTTTTACTGCAGAACTATTTTGTTAACGGACCTCTACCATATATGTTTTAATAGCTTACGGTGTAACATGTAATTTTCCTTACAATTAATGAAAGTTATGACTTTTTTCTTGGAAAAAAAAACTACTATGGTGAAAATTGATTATAAATTTACATATTCATTAGCAAATCCTTCAGACATAAGATAGAAGTAGGTGGAAGAGCTTGTAAATTTTATAGAAATTTTATCTTCTATACAACATCTCTAGAAGTAAGGCTTGTTATTTATACACCATCATTTTCTAATTGATTCATTTCCTTTCATGGCTCAAATAATTTATTTAAGATAACATTACATGTTTTGCATGCATGAGGAAGGATTTTGTGTGTGATTCCTACATTGTGACTTGTGCATCGAAAAATTTCCATATGCAAGAATTATCACCACATGGGTGTTCCATGTGTAAATATGGTAGTGGAATAGAACACAATTGAAGAGGAAGGAAACAATGAACACCATCAAATGGAAATTCCTACTATTGTTTGGAAACAAAAACCAGGAAAAGTGTATCATAAGTTCATTAACTAGTACATATGGGTGGAAAACCTAATGTTCTACTATGACAATTTGAAAATATTGTCAAAGTTTACTCGCATTTTTTGTATATTTAAAAAAAAATTCCCCAAATTTCATTAAATATTTTATGAACAAAATTATCATGGAATGTCCGACGATACGTTCATTGAATATCTCAACGATAATTTTGTTCATCGGATATCCAATAATAATTAAATTCTCATAAGATATTCAATGAACATTTAATTTTCATCAGATATCCAACTAACATATGAAGGAATATCTAATGATAATTATTTTCTTAGGATATCCAATGAAAGTCAAGGCTTAAAAAAACAAAAAGCCAAAAATCAACCTAATTTCAAGGAAAAAAATTGATTAATAAACCCCAAAAAATCACCACCATATTTTCATATCTCCCTATAAGGACCTATTTTTTACATTCCCATGGGAAAATGATATAAACACCAGGTTTGTAACCAAACCTACATTTTTCATATGCAAAATTTTAACAATCAAATTTAACTCAATCCACTTTCCAATAACTAAAAATAAAAACAAAGCAATGAAATGATTTCATGCAAAGTGACAAAAAATTACCCTAAAATCCAACACAAACAAAAAGATCTAAAAACACTTATGAGATTATTTCTTTGTCTAAGAGCCAAACTATACTAGAGTATTCAGGGCTTTGCCACTAGAAATCTAGAACACAATTCAATTTTAGATCGCCTCATGAACATCAATAAAAACATAATTCATCACTCTATTCAAGAAAATCATATTTTCTTCCAATAAGAATAATCTATATTTGATTTTATTACTTTAGGTGCTTCACCCTCTCTATTTCATGTTTTTTCATTTATTAAATATTTAATTTATTTATGCAAAAGACCTTGAACCTAGAATCAAATCCACAACCTATTTTTTTGCAATGGTGAACACAATGATGAATACAAAATTCAAAATGAATGAAAAAGGATATCCAAAAGTGGAAAAGGTCATCACGATTCAGGTGAAGAACATCATATACATGGGGGAATACATTTCCCTTTTGGAGTATAACAACATTGAGGTCATGATTTTGTTCTCCGAGTTCTATTTTCAACATATTCGTAGTGTTAGTAGTATCATTAAGGTCAGTTGGCATGCACCTACGATGGTTTTAAGGGTCAAGAAAGAGAAGGGATATATTGACCTCAAAAAGTGCAACGATTCAGAGGAATAATTAGGGGAATTTTGAGGTCTAAAATTGGCCTCCTAAGGAAATTTTAAAATAAAAGTGGAAATAATAAAATAAGATTTGATTACATCATTAAATTTTAGAGGGAAAAAATAAAAAATATATTTTCAACTCGTATTTTAAACTTATATCCATATGGGTTTACTCAAATTTTGAGCAAGCACACTCGTTGGATGCATAGCTTGATTCCTCATCCAATGCGTACCCATGTTGCATACTTTCGATGGACCCTGCTACACGAAAAATGAGAAATACTTGAAAAAACGTGATTGCAATCACTTTTTTTCATGTATTTATCATTTTTTGTGTAGCATAGTGCATCAAAACTATGCAACATGGGTACTCCTTGGATGAGAAATTAAATTTTGCATCTAGCGAATACTCTCACTCGAAATTTGAGTAAAACCTTAGGGAGATAAGTTGAAAATAAAAGTTGAAAAAATAGTTTTATTATTTTATTATTTTTTAATAATTTTATTTTTTTACCCAAAAAATGGTGAATCATCCCCCATGGTTGACATCATCATCTTGAATCCTATTGGATCCTATAAAATTTATTTTGGTTGTACATTTTTCTTAGGAGGCCTATTTTGGACCTCAAATGGTTCTATAATGGATATTTATGCCTGTGAGGAGAGGTATAATTCATGAAAATTGGCAGTTGGGGGAGAGATTTCCCCATTATGGAAGTGAAAAAAACCATAAAGAGACCCCTCTTCCACTTGGAAAAATACAATTTTCCCATGAAAAAAATAATATTGTATTATTGGTCCAAGTTAACATGAAAAGTACTAGCCAGGATAGAGATAGAAATTGACCCTCCTCCAACTCATATAAATTGACTATTGTTGACATCACTTGGAGGAATCACATCAAACATCACTTCTTCCTCATTTTTTTCATACATTTCTGAAAATTTTAGGTTGAATTCACACATATGAAAGGAGGAGGACTTACGTTTGACTTCCATTAACTTTATGCTTTTTGACATATTTGACTAGCGTTGATTGTGCTTTGTTTAGGATATTATTCTACTTATTTGACCACATACTTTGAATATATTGGAGGCTGAGATGAGGGAGACTTTCACTGATAATTTATGGACACTTTGACTATTTTGACCACATATTAAATTTGTGATTAGATCGAAATAGATGGTAGATTTGCAAATTGTTTTGACTATGATTGACTCAAAATGAGAGGCCAAACTTATTGTTACTTTGACCAAACTCTTCTAAGCACTATTGACCATTTACATTCACTAGTTAATGTTGTCATCGACTATACTTGCACAGGGCTTAAAATTATAGACTGTTACTTTGACTGGATTTGATTTTATATGCTCATCATTAATTGATTACTGGATTATTGGCTTGGATAGTGAAGTATTTTACCTTTGACTTGTTATTGAATTTACTTGGATTATATATCTATGTTGAAAATTTATTATCTAATAAAATAATAATCTTGTTCGATTTTCCCCCTTGTGGGGTTTTTCCCTTGTCTTTTACCTAAATCTCTGTGTCTCATTGATATTGAATGTCCTCTATTGTGCATATTCTTTACTATTCTGTCTATAATTGCTTAATTTACTGGGTGATTGAAAAAACTTGGAAAAATAAATTCTATTGAAATAATAACTTGTTTAAGTGATTGTTGCAACATGGCACCAAAGTTGAGGTGAAGAAAACCCAAGGAGACCAGAGAAAACTCCCAGTGAAGATATCTTATCTGCTGTTGAAGGTCATTTGATTAATTTAATATGTCTGCCCCATATATAAATATTGGGGGGAATTTGAATGAATCCTCTAACCATGTTTCTTGGAGGGTTAGGTTAGATTTAAAATTGGAAGAGAATGATGTTATTGAATATGTTGAAGGCAAGGTACCTAAGCCTTTGGATAATGCAACAATTGTTGTCAATTCCAAGTATAATAAAGGTCAGATCAAAGCTAATAAAATCCTTATTGTCTCTTTGAAACATCATTTAATTACATATGTGTCTAAGATGAATATTTCCAAGGAAATGTATGAAAAGATGTTTGGAATGAATGAGGTCAAAAACTTGAGCCATATAATCACTTTGAAGAATCAACTCAGGGACATCAAGATGAAAAAGGGTAATACCATTGAATCATACTTCATGAGGATATGATCTAAAATCAAGGATAAAATTTTGTCTATTGCTGAAATTATATCTGATAGAGAGCTCATGTTGGCAACACTTGGAGAGATTCCTTCATGTTGCAAAATATTCATCACAACTCTTAGGAACAATGACAAGCTACCCACATTTGATGAATTATTAGGAGAGTGAACTCAAGAGGAGTCCAAAATGATATCTAGAGGAAGAATTCAAAAGAATGAAGAAGGAGAACCCATGGTTTATTTTCCCAAGCCAAAAAGATGAAAGAAAGAGGAGGACCATAAAATTCAAGAAATATTGCTCCAATAACCACTAGTAGAAAATGACACATTAGTGATTAGGTGACTAAAAAAGTTAGTCACCATAGCTTTTCCAAGTGATATACTACCAAAAATGAGCAATCTTAAGAGACCAAATGGAAATGACTAACATAAATGACTAATTTAGTCCCAAGTTAAAATATATGACTATTTAATAAGTAATACAATTAAAAATGACTAACATGGATGACTAATTTAAAATTAAAAACAAAAAACATAAATGACTAATTTGGTAATGTTAAAAAATAGGACTAGATAATAAGTAATACAACTAAAAATGACTAACATGTCTAACTAATTTAAACTAAACTTTGGCTAGCTTCTAGTAGGGAATTCTTGAACTCTAAGTGAAGTTCCTCGAAAATTATAGCCTACCTACAACTTTCTGAGTTTGTTAAAAACATTATTCATAGAACTTAGGATATTTTCCACCTCCTTAAAGGTTAGTGGATATTCCCCTTATATGCAAACATCATCCACCATTTCCCCCTTTCCCTTCTTATATGAACATACTTATATTAAAAATATTTTCTATAATTTTTATTAATTCCCTTTAGGAAAAACTATCACTCCCTAACACTTCAAAAGTCATTATTAAACATATCCCCTCTATATCAAGTGATTTCCATTTACTCAAATGAAAATTAAATTAAACTTACTCAAATACAAATAAAATTAACCCTAACAGTGCCAATAAATAAAATTAACCTTACTCAAATGAAAATAAAATTAACGTTAATAGCACCAGCATAATCTACCAATTATAGCAATCGGCATTTTTTACTATTCTAAAATCAATCTATTGACATTTAATTTCTCGCTAGTCTTGTTCCCTCCCAGGTTGTTTGTAAGAGACTTATGCAAGTTCTCTGCTCATAATCTATTATATTCCGCTAATTGAATTGGAATAAGCATCGACTAAGTTGAAGGAAGGTTGGAAGAGGGGTAAGAATAGAATGGCATTGGAGAGGGTCATATTGGGGTATGTGGTGCTGGCGAAGGCACTAGTTTCTCTATTGTTGACATTCCCTTAGCCAAATTTTTTTTGCTAATTGAATTGGAATAAGAATTAGCTTAGCTGAAGCAAGGAAGGAAGAGGGGTAAGAACATAATGGTGTTGCAGCAGGTCATATTGGGTTATGTGGTGCTGGAGGAGGCATTGGTTTCTCTTTTGTTGACATTCCCATAGCCAAATATGCTCAAATCTGGTCTTGTCACAACTATTTCCTCTCTCCTACAACTAGTAATAGGCATCATTCCCTTTTCCATTTTTCAACTCCTGGATATCTACTAGAAGAATGAACATAGATTGATGTGTACATATGGCTTTTGTACTTCTCTTGAAAGGGTTTGGTATGAAAGATCAATATATGAGGCACAACTAAATGTTGTACTTTCATTAAGGGCATGATTTCTTTATTGGATAATATTTCATGTTTGCAAATACTATAACCAGATTCAAAAATTAGAAGAACAAATAAAAATATGGAAATAAACCTAGTTGTCTGCTAATGTTTTATTAGCCTATCGACAAACATCGCTATCTCGCTAGTGAAGATGCCCAAATTCATCATCGAACATGCAAATTGTCCCAGTATCACAAGTCATGTGTTGGGTTTATGGAGCCTGGATTATATGGTGGTCATAGCTAACGTTAGTTTTGACAAGATATTGTATTCCAATGCATAATTCAAAATTTTCGACTATTCTAAAATCGATCTATTCACATTTAATTTCCTGCTACTCTTACTTCCCATATTGTGAGAGAGTTATGCTCTTTATGTGCTCATAGTATCTTAGATTTCACTTCAGAATTTGACAATTTCAACTATTATAAACTCAACCTTTCATGTTTAATTTCCTGATACTCTTCATCCTTCCCAAGTTGTGTGACAATTATGCTCTTTCTCTACTCATAATCTTATATTCCGCTGTAGAATTTTGGAGGAAGTTTTGGTTCCTTGAGTTGGGTTCTAGATTGGGTTGTAGGATCCATTGTTCATGATGGATTGGGGTTTGAAACATGAAGAGGAAAATGAATTTGAGAAGGGTGGTGCTAATAAAAGTGAGAAGTGCTATGAATTTGAAACGAAAGGGAAGTAGTGGACTTCGAATAAGAGTGTGTTTTTCAAAACAAATCAAATCGATCTAATGAATCTAGACAGGGATTTGAACAAGGTGTGAAAAAATAGAAGCCCGGGAGCCAAAGAGGAGTGGGACATCAACCTAAAAAAATTGGATATCATGAGTATTGTGTTGGTGGATTTGGTGCATGAATGTACCAATCCACACTTTCTTAAGAGGGGTGGATATTTCCTCTTAATTTCTTGGTCACGGGAAAATAAATACGAGACATAGCAGTTCAGTAAACATGTGATAAAATAAAACATACTAGATAATGAAATAACATGCATTTGTAGAAATAAAACAAAATTAAACTAAACAAATAACACGAAATGTCTTATAGAGTCAAAAAACACACTAATATGAATGGTGGCACGTATGTCCCCTCTTATTGAGTGTTATTAGGAATAAAAGATGGAACGTTTACCCACATGCCAAGAGGCCCTTAGAACTATAGATTTCTAAGACCCGATGCGAGCATATCTTTACCTCCGAGCTACCTTGGTGCAAAGTCCCTCTCTCTACTCCGAAGGATTGGAGTTGTTGGATGGCCAACAACTGAATCCCTTCTATCTCTGCTCTGGATCACACACTGCTAGATTTCTTAAAGCATTTTTGGCCAGCATAACAATGTCTTCACCCTTTGTTCATCTCTTAGTCACCTTTTATAGAAGAATATAAAATATCCTTCCCTCTCTTGGTACATTGATGGATGGTGACCCAAGAGAGGAGGATGATTCCATTGTGTGCCACATTATTCCATTGTGTGCTCCCTTGAGGTCCTAAGGAGGCTTGGGCGGCTATCCTTAGGTGGCCTCATGTGTGGGATCAATTTCCTGGAGTGCTCCTTGTGGTCTCGGAGAGTAACTTCCACAACTCCCAAGTCCATGCGGCCTTTTGAGGGAAATCCGCGCAAAGGTCTGCCTATCAAAGAAAAATGTGCACGAAGGTGGATTTTGCTGGTTTCTTTAGTGTGTAATTTTATTTTTCTTATGGATCTTAAATATTTTTAAAATTCTTCAAATTATCTAATGTACCTCACCCCTGTAAATCCTTCTGCCTCACATTTAATAATGTTATCTTTGCTTGTCTGATTTTCCAGTGATAACAAGTATTATCACCCAGGGCACATTTGCGATTGTTTATAGAGGAGTTTACAATGGAAAAGATGTTGTAGGTATGTGTATTTTCTTTTCCTCTATGCCCTGAGCTCATTTTCTTGATCAAATTTCATCTGTTGGAAATTAATTTTGAATCCAATTACTTAATCTAAGTGTATTTTTTGGCCTAAAGGTAATTTAAGAGAATGCCCTTAAGTGTTGGATTCATCCCTATTTGTGGCTAATTGATGGGCTTGGATCCATATTCTATATAAAGGTGATTTTGGCAGATGTATGGATGTATACATTTCATATATGAATAGTTCCAGGCAAAGGCTAGAATTCTTTTTTGTAGAAATTCCAACAGCTTATGTTCCTAGGAAAAAATAAATTATTTTTGATTCTCAATGTCTTCTCGGTGCAACTTCAATAATATTATTAGTAGAGTGAATTTCCTTTTACATTATATAACCTCTACCATGTACTTTCCTCAAACAATAAACCAATATTTTCCTAGTCTTCGAAGATCACTATGTCCCCAAAGCGAAAATGATTGCTATACACATTTGGCATAAAATTTGAGAACATAGTTTCTTCTTCAAGTTTTCTCAGAGAAGTAGATATATCAATTGTTAGAATTGGGATAAGTGGGCCATTTTTATATTATTCTATCCACATTGGATTCTCTTCATCCAAGGAAGGTTTGGCAGGTGGATAAAGTGTGAGCTTCTTTGTAGATTAAACATTTTCTATTATCATTTTTCCTTCCTTGCACCCTATATAATCGTCTGTTCCAGCCAACCATGGCCTACCCAAAGTAAGAGGGTAACCACTGAGCTTGTTCTCTGTGTCCAAGGCAATGAGAAAAGAAGGGTAATCCCATGAATCAATTAACATAGTTATATCATCCAATATTCTTTTTGGAGATATAGTTGAGATATCTGCTAGCTAAAAAATAATTGGAGTGTGCCTTACAGACCATTGAAAGTTAAATATCCATTGATGATGACATATTTACTCCATTATTGATAAAAATTTTGGTAATGGAAGTATCATATATATAGACAGTCACAACAATACTTATGGGATCAACATACTTTGGATGTGTATATTTATCAAGCATGATATCAGAAAGTTGTCCATACATGAACAGTAGGAGGAATTATTTTCTCTCTGTCTTACCCTTTGATACATGATCCCTTGAAAAACTTGTTGTAAACGGGTATTTATTTGATGGTCTGAAGAAGGGGGATATTTACATAAATATTTATAAGCATATAGTGATAGAGGTATAATAAGTGACTCAACTAGCAAAGGACGATGACATTCATTCGACATTAAGACCCAAAAATGGTGACTTGAACTTAGTGACCCACCCATCCATAGTGAGGACATAATGGAAGAAAATATTACCTAATTTTTGTACTGACACTTGGCCTTAGTCCCAAAACTAATGAAATAAATGCCTTGTTTTAGTAACAATATTTGTGGATGATGGGCCACTTACTCATTTACTAATTAAGCTATATGATTTGCAAAAAATCTAGCAAAATAGTTTGAAAAAAATTAGTGGAATTTGGCCACTTACTTTTCTCCCTAATTAAGCTATGTGTGCATTGAAAATAAAAATGAAAAATAATCCAATTTCTCCACTAATTTAGGTTAGTAAATAAACCGGGAAAAATAAATAGATTGTAAAACAAATGCAGAGATGAAGGAAATTCACAGAAGGCTACCAATCACCCAAGAAAACATAAAATACAACGTTATTTTAGTTTTTTGGCAATCGTGTGGGTTTAGCTATGCACATATGTGCGTGCAAAGGTTTATCTATGCACATACATGTGCGTGCATATATCTAGGAAAAAGTCACGTGGTCGGGAATAAAGAGTGAAGTGTTGAGCGTCCTAGCTTAGAATAGGTACAAGAAGCCCTACAAAAATTCCAGAGAGTTGTTGGGTGCCTTGTAAGGTGGTTGTGTAAAGAAGAGGTCATGAAAATACAACCTGTAGAAAAGAGAAATGAAACCACTGGAGTCGCCAATTCGTCGTTAGTGTTCTTGTGGAAATGGAGTACCAAATAATACCTCCTTAATAGTTGGTCATTTGTTGCAAAGGATCAGTTTTTTTTGTTAGTGGATAGGCTTAGATTAAATAGAGCATTACAAATGGTGAAAAAAATGCATCTACAAACATAAACCAAAAAATATACAAATACACAAAATGATGCTTAATGAAGTAAACAAGTCAATAAAATAATGGAAAAATACTCCCTTTATTGATTTCTGGTGGTAGGAGAAAAATACAATAGAATACTAAAAACACTTGAAGAGAATTCTTTGATATATGGTGCTCAAAAAATCCTCAGCAATGAGGTCCCTTTCCTCAATCTCTTTGAAAGATTCTCCTCTCTCTCAAAAGAAGTATAAATACTCTCTCATTGATGGAATCTTCTTCTCTCACTAAGATGATGGATTTCTTAGCAGAAATATGGACAACATGCTAGTGTTCTTTCTTCTTTTGCTTCAAAAATTAAATGTGGTTTGCTCTGATAACAATCTGGCCAACATAACATTATCTCTTGTTTTTGTTCTCCCATGGCTTTTTTATATAGATTTTTTTTTAATCCATCTTCCCTCTCTTGGTTCATGAATGACAATGACTCAAAAGTAGGACAAGATGATTCTATTGAGGTTTTCATATATTCAGGGTGACTCAAATTCGATTTTCCTTGACTGGCACATGTAATGGAATAATCCTCCAAGTGTAGGATGTGGCCCCAAATTTTCCAAGTTGCATTTTTCCTCGACCGCGTGGCTTTCAAAGAAAAATCCATGCGGTCATGTTTTTTTCCTTCTTGTATGGTGCATGATCCAATTTTTTCATAGGTAGCCTTAGGAGAAATTAAATTTTTAGACCTTCCATAATGTATTTAGCTATAAAACCTTTATCTGAATGTTCTCTTGGAAAAACTTAGGTGTCTTTTAGAGCATATTATTTTATAGTGTTAACAATGGTGAACCTGAACACGCTTATTTTTCTACTTCCCAAACTCTTATGAATCATGAGATACCTTTAATTTTAGAGGAAGAATTTATTGCTCCTTTTGTTCTTCATCATCCTCCTATGCCAATTCCAATGAGGGTGCCCCTATCCGATAGTAATAAATTTGGAAAATATGAAAATCACATTCCTCATCCATGTTCTGATTCTTCTTCCATTTTTCATGACTTGGATTCAATATAGGAAATCCCAGAATGGCTCATGAAGCCCATGGTGAAGACTAACTTCCCCATACTGCAAGATAGTGTTATTATTCATATCTCTAGCCTCAAATATTATCTAGATTTCTATAATCCTCTACAATCTACATGCCATGACTATTTGTACTGTGATCCACCCAATCAATCTACTCCACCAGCAAGTTTTTCACACTATTTATTTTCGAGTTGTTGTTTCAAATTGCGATTAGATACAAGGTAGTAACATTACACATCCAAGGGACTAGGAAAGTGGTGAGATTAGGAAAGTGCAGACCTCTTCAAGTTCTTCATTCAATGAATTAACTTCTCAATTAATAAAAGGTGGTGAGATTATCCTTGATGAAAATGAAAATAATTAGATCATTGTGTATCCTTTCTATCCCATATCACCTCTTGTTTTTCATGAAGACAACTCTTCAAATAAAATTTCTCATGAAATTTCTTCATATCTATATTTTCGATCAGAAGAATCTTGCAGGTTGAGTAACCTAATTGTCAAAGTTGTAAAATATGATCAATTCAATGATAGAGATAGCTACTGTTAGTGTGAATTCCAATTGCAAACATACAAAAAAAGCTCAGTTTAGTTGTGCATAAAAAATAACCCTAATATCAAAGATGGCTGCAAATTTCTTTAGATATACAGTTAGTTGACCAAGACAAATGCTACAAAATCCAGATCTATGCAGTTAAATACATTAAGCAGTAAATAAAAGCAAGAGTTGATCCATGCATCCAATAGACAAGACAAGAATATTTTTAAAGAAATTTTGTATTTATGACACATGGGAAGGGACCATATGTGGAGTACTGAAAAGGTATGCTTTTGATGATTATTTCAGTGGATTTTTAGTAGAATTTGTAAACCTTTTTGTCTCATGAATTTGGAAAGTAATAAGGAACTATAACAAAACATGTGGAAATTGATATGCAAGACTTAACCACTAATAATGGTTATTTTCTGTACAGGAAAAGGAAAAAACGAGGAATTGCCGCTCCAAAGGAAGAGACAAAGTCGAGATAACTGCTGTCCCTCTGAAGGCGAACCGAATGCAAACAAGGCTAAGCAGATTAAAGCAAGTCAGCTCGGAAAAGAAGGAGAAGACACCAGCTCGGCGCAAAAGAAAGGAAAGGATGAAGAATTAACAGTTCGGCGAATCCCTCAGGATCTTCGATCCTGAGGGATCGCTGCTTTATTTATCTTGTTACTTGGACATCTCCGCCGTCACCTTTATATAAAGGGACAACACTGTTAGCTTAATAAAGAAAAAAGAATAAGGAAGGATACGCTTTTATGTAATTTTCTGTTAAACATCAGTTCTGATTATTAAGTCTCGTTGAGAATTGGTTCATTGTATTTTTGACCGATGCGTTAATAAAAGCTTGGTGATTATTTCATCTCTGCGTCTGGATTAACTTCAAGCGGTGTATCCTTGGAGACTAAGGGCCCGGCCCCGGAGGACACTTGCTTTTGTACCATTACGACTTGATTTCTGTGTGGTTTGTCTATCAGTGTTATTTGGTAATTTGATATGCTTTATAAGTAATATTACATGCTCTGTTAAAGATTGAATCATTGAGGTTTTTACAGATAGAATCCTGTGTTGACTCCGCATCAAGTTATTAATCCTTTCAGAGTTAATTGCATGTTCTTACTGTTCTGTTACAGAGCTGTTATACTGAATATTTGTGTCATACATTTGTTTGAGGTAGTAATCGTGTTCCATTTGGAAGAACAGTCGTATTCCTGTTGATTCAGGGTGATCAGATTGTTATTCCAGTGTGTTGTGTGCGTTTCTGATTTATCAGTGTTGTTCCATAATTCATTAATAGTTATTGTTGTTCCATTAATGTGTTTTGCGTGAATTGCATTTAGAGTGAAAGAATGTTATTTAATTGCAAAGAGTGCATTTGAGTTAATAGATTAAACTTGGTTACAACCCGCGGGACTTAGTTATTCAATTGCTGTTCCATGTTAGATTTGCTGTTCTATTCTAGAATTGTTGTTCAATCCTTTATTTGCTGTTCCATTTACCCGCATTTGTTGTTTTGGCGTGAGAGATGATCTAAGGCTGTAGTGAGCATTGGCAGTCACTGTCTAGCTCCCAGGCTCGTGGTCTATGCTCTAGTTTCCTTTTCATCAGTTTCCGAAGGGATGGGTTATCACTGCCGAACCCTTGACTGATAAGCTGTTGAGTTTTCTGAGTGTGTGATTTATTCTTTGAAGTAATTTAGTTATAGACAAGCATCCGTTTACTCTTGTATTTCTTAAGCACTATACTACTAGCATTACTCTGACAAATGATAGCCTCGGATTGAGTCACTCTTTGTAATAACAAAACGCTCCCGGATTGACATATTAATGTGAGGTAATTAGAGGTGAAAAAGACCCTTTTTATAGCTCTACATTTTGGCGCCGTTGCCGGGGAAAGAGTGTAGCCATTTGTCTTTTTCGGAGTAGTGTACGAACCTGCTAGGGAGGAGTTGGATCTTAAAAACGGAAGGTAAGAACCTACGTGCGGAGCATGTAAAAGCCCTGCTCCACTGTCCGCTTTCCTAACAGATTTGTTTTTGCTTTGTTTGAATAGAAGTTGGTAGTTCATTTGAGTGCATGACTAAGCAGAAAAGACCAGAAAAGAATATCAAACCCCCATCCAAGCCTGAAAAAGCTAAGGGGCCGGTGACCCTTGGCCGAACGACCTTCATAGATGAAATCTATAAGAAAATAGAATCTCAGCCATCAGTAGGCCCCAGGAAAAACATTTCTAAACCGCCTACTAGTTCCCTTCAGGCCACAGGATCACCATCTGTAGCCTGTGCTGAGGTGCATAGTCAAACTGAAGAGTAGGACTTTCAAGAAATCGAAAATTCTACTCTAGAACTATTGCAGGAAGGGAATTCCAACAACTTTTGTGAAGGAGAAGGAGAAACAGGGGAAACCAAGGAAACAAAATCCCCTATTGAAACAAATCAGCCATTAGATAGCCCAGATAAGGGGAGTGCTGCGAAAATCGTTGTTGAAGGAATCCAATCTTCAGGAATTCTCATTATTCCAGATAAGGGAAGCGCTATTAAAAATATCCCTGTCAAAACCATTCCCTCTCAACCTAGGAATACCCTCCTAGATATCCCAGAAGGTTATTGGCATATATTCGATACCATGGCTCAAAACCAGCCAAATGCTCAAACCTCTACATTACAATATCCTATAGTGGATTCTGCAACAAATGCACCCATGAAAGCTATCCCTCTTCAGCATATCCCTACATTTCACGATCTCACATCAGAAGATCCGGATGCATTTTTATTCGAATTCGATGTGTTATGTAGGGGGTATGATTACACCACCGATCCCCAAAAATTGAAATTATTCCCCTCTACATTAAAAGGGGCTACTTTAAGATGGTTTATGGGGCTAGGTGGCGGGGTTATCAACAATTGGGATCAAATGAAAGAATCATTCTTAAAAAAATATCAGGATTATTGTAGGTCTAGAGAATTAAAAGACGAAATATTTCAAATGACAGCTAGACCGAATGAAACATTGGAAGAGTATGTGGAACGTTTTCAGTACAATCTACAAATATCTCCTTATGCATCGCTACCTTTACCTGATAATGTGTTAAAAACTGCATTAATAAGGGGTATGAAGGAACAATGGATTGAAACATTAAACATTATGGGAAAAGGGGACATTTATCAAGAGAATTTTGCTGACATCATTGATTTATGTATCGGGAGTTCGAGAGGCAGCACAAGAATAAAACCGACAGAATATGATCGGTTTGCAAGAGATAACAAAGTATCAGCAGAAGGAGTAACACGTGCAGAAATTGGAAATTTATTAGAAAATTTTAAAACTGATATTATGGGGACACTAACTACACAACTTGATATTGTGCAGGCTAAACAGAAGCAGCTGGAGGCAGAACAGAATTTGGGAATCTTATGCCCCCGATGCAGAAAAAAACATAGCCACAAGGAGTGTCCACTAGATAAAGTCCAAACATGCGCCATATGTACAAAAGATCACCTTACGGAGAGCTGCCCCTCACTTCCTGTATTGAAAGCGGTATATAAGGAAGCGGAAGAAGAACCAGAATCGGTGAATTCGATCAACCAGCGCCGCCAGTGGCAGCCGAGACAACCTGGTATGTTTCCGGACTCAACCTCTTTCTTTCAAACCCCACAGTATAATGCTCAACAATATGGTATGTGGCAAAATCAATCTCAACTCCCATTTACAAACTGGTCACCACAATCGTTTCCTTCTTCAAATCCATGGCTGAATCAAACAAGCCAATCTGGTTGGCCGAATTTCCCTTACACTCCACCATATTGGAAAAATGGCCCATATCCTTCACAATGGACTCCCTCTACTTCATAAAGTTCACCCTGGCAGACAAGCTGGCAAAGACCGATGTACCACCCAGCTGGAACTATTCCGCTCCCTCAACCTACTCTGCCAGCCTTACAACAAAATCCCCAGTCTAACCTGAGACCGCAACTCCCAGCCCAACTCGATCCCAATCCAAATAACAGACGGGTCCAATCTATTCAAATCATAGAATCGCCAGAAATAGGACCCGACCTGAGGGAGTGCAATGACCTTTAGTTAAGATCTAGACGTATAATTGAAACCGAGGGAGATAAAACAGTTCATATTGAAGATCAGTTACCAAGAGAACATCAGTTACAACAAGAGGATGTAAATAAGCAACAAACTCATAATCAAGCAACCACATCCTCTCCTCCATTCCCAGAACGATTAGCCATACCTCAACCCATACAATATCTTGACTTTGACATTCTGGGAGAATTACAAAATCTGTACATAAAAATTCCATTCCTCCAAGCCATTCAAGACATTCCCATATACGCAAAAACTATCAAAGAATTGTGCATAAAGAAACCAAGGAGGAATATAATAAATAATCCAAGAGTCCAAGTAGTCGGTACTTTATCTGACCTATTGTCTGGGAGAGAAACACCCCTTAAATATGAAGACCCAAGGAATCCAATTATAACTGTTCAAATTTATGGTCAGACCCTGTCTAATGCCTTAGTTGATCTAGGGGCTGCAATTAATATTTTAACAACCACAACTTGCAAAAAGCTCGGCATTACATCTGTAGAACCCACCTCTACTCTGTTGGAATTGGATGACCGATCTGTGGTTAGACTAGAGGGTACTCTACATGATGTCATGGTCTCTGTAGAATCCTGGGAGTATCCAACTGATTTCCTGATAATTAATCCAAAAACCCGACTTGATGGACATCCGCTAATTTTAGGTAGACCTTGGCTTGCCACTGCCGATGCCTACATTGGCTGCCGGCAGGGAAATATGACCATAACTAGAGGACCGAATAGCAAAAATTTAGTTCTATATCCTCCAGCGTAGCCAAGTGTCACAATGATCAAAACTAATAAGCACCCTGTATCATACCTTACTGATAACATCAGATCTCCATTAACTATACAAGAGGCGCTTGATTTTAAAGACCAAACAGAAGATGATGCCATTAATAATTTCATTAGTCAAACTGAACCTTGCACATAGTGTCACATGATAGAAGCATCATTTGATAATGAATTGGAGGAAGATCCTCTGAAAGATACGCATGACCAAACAATACCTGTTACTTCTGTTGCAAATAGTAAAACTGTGGAAATTGCACCGGGGAAAACTTTAAACATCAATGCTAATCTCACACCCGAACAGGAAACTAAGCTCATCCATTTGTTAACAAAATATCAAGAAGCATTTGCATGGGATTACCCTGACATGAAAGGAATTGATCCCCAGTTATGTACACACCACATTTATACGGAAAAAGATGCCAGACCTGTTCGTCAGCCGCAAAGGAGACTTAATCCTCATCTAAAGGATGTGGTAAAAGCTGAACTTCAGAAACTTTTAGATGTCAACTTTATCTATCCTATTTCTGATAGTAAATGGGTCTCTCCGCTGGTGGTGGTAACAAAAAAGAATGGAAAATGGAGAATCTATGTGGATTATAGGGAACTAAACAAGGCAACACAGAAAGATCATTTTCCTCTCCCATTCATAGATCAAGTATTAGATACTTTAGCAGGGAAGAAATTCTTTTCTTTCTTGGATGGCTTCAGTGGATACAATCAGATTCAGATTGCCCCTGAAGACCAAGATAAAACTACTTTTACTTGTCCCTGGGGAACATTTGCCTATCGAGTTCTACCTTTTGGCCTATGTAATGCTCCTGCCACATTTCAGAGGGCTATCCTCAGCATTTTTGTAGATTTAATAAATGATGGACTTGAAGTTTACATGGATGACTTTACACCATATGGAGATGATTTTGATCCGGCTCTAGACACCCTAGAAAAAGTCCTACAACGTTGCATTGTTACCAGGCTTTGCTTAAGCCACGAAAAATGTTTCTTGATGATGACTGAAGGACTTATCCTAGGACATTATGTCTCAGCAGCCGGCATTCAGGTAGACCCAGCCAAAATCCAAATACTTTTGCTCATTCCCACTCCTACTACTCAAACAGAGGTACGCAGCTTTCTTGGATTTTCTGGTTATTATAGACGATTTATAGAGCATTATTCGCACATTTCTGCTCCTTTATATGCATTAACCGGTAACGTTGATTTTCTTTGGACAGAAAAATGTGACCATGCTTTCGAGGATTTAAAAAAGCTTGTATCCACAGCTCCAGTCCTTCGAGGACCAAACTGGGACCTACCGTTCCAGATATCATCTGATGCCTCAGATACAGCTATTGGCACAGTCCTTGGGCAGGAAGAGGATAAAAAACCATATGTCATCTATTACATCAGCAAGAATTTATCCCCTGCTGAATTAAATTACACTGTTACTAAAAAAGAATTCCTAGCCGTAATACATGCTGTCAATAAATTTAGACATTATATTACAGGCTATCCTGTTATCTTATATACAGACCATTCTGCTATAAAATATTTAGCGAATAAGCCTGTCACAAATGCCAGAGTAACTCGATGGTTAATTTTATTGCAGGAATTCGACATCACAATCAAGGACCGGTCTGGCAAAGAAAACCCTGTAGCCGATTTTCTTTCGAGAATACCAAAATCAAGCGATGCAGCAGCAGTTGAAGATCAATTTCCGGATGAGCACATGTTTGCTGTTGCCGTTCAAACACCCTGGTATGCTGATGTTGCCAACTACCTCGCAGTAGGTAAACTACCAAAACATTTAACCCCTAATGAGCGCAAGCAGATTATTCAGAAAAGTTCTCGATTCTCGTGGATTGGGGGCTATTTGTTTCACACAGGAGCAGACATGCATATCAGGCGATGTGTTAGAGAGGATGAAATCTTTGACATCCTAAAATCCTGTCATGATGGACCGTGTGGGGGGCACTTCGCTGAGCATAGAACTGGACATAAAGTATTGCAGACAGGATATTACTGGCCTACGATCTTCAAAGATGCAAAGAAGTTTGTCAAAGCCTGTGACAGCTGCCAACGAGCAGGACGACCTGGTCAAGCTGATGAGATGCCTCTGAAACCACAGTTAGTCATCGAACCATTCGAGCGATGGGCTCTTGATTTCGTTGGACCCATCAACCCCTCATCAAATCAGAAAACATATATCTTGGTGGCAACAGAATATGTCACCAAATGCGTTGAGGCAGAAGCATTGCCAAGAGCCACAGAGGACTCTGTCATACAGTTCCTGTTCCATTTATTTGTTCGTTATGGCCTTCCCAGGGAAATAATTACAGATGGAGGACCACAATTTGTTGGGCATAAATTAGCTGCAACACTCAACAATTATCACGTCCAGCATAAAAACACTACTCCATATCACCCACAGGCAAATGGGCAGGTAGAAAGTAGCAATAAGATAATAGAATCAATCCTAACGAAAACCATTGCGTCACATAGGCGTGATTGGGCTACCCGACTACCTGAAGCACTCTGGGCCTATAGAACCACATGGAGGAGCACCACCAGTTACTCACCTTATCAATTAGTGTTTGTAAAACAACCCATTTTTCCCATAGAATTTGAAATCCAAACATTACGGACAACACAGGAAGTTGGCCTAGATTTGAGCGAGGCACAAATCAATCGACTACAGCAGATCAATGAATTAGACGAAATTAGGCTCTCTGCATTACAAAATACAACATTGATTCAACAGCAGCGAGCTAAATGGCATGATGCACTAATTAAAAACAAAGTCTTCCACGAAGGAGACTGGGCTCTGTTATACGACTCTCGGTTTCAGGACTTCCTTGGAAAACTTCAGACTCGATGGTTGGGACCATACGAAATCCAGAAGGTGCATGACAACGAAACCCTTACTCTAATTACCATTGACGGTTCTGGATATGCATTCAAAGTAAACGGCCACCGAGTCCGTCTCTATCGCAAACCACTCACTCGGGAATCCTTCTGCCAGCAGCTACGCCGAGACACCGATATGGAGATTTTAGGAGAGGAAGAGAAATCTTCCTCACATGTAATTCATTAAGGGTTCATTTCTTTTTTACAATTTGTACATAAGTTCTTGTTTTTTTTTGTGTTTGAATTAAATGTTTTTTTGCTGTTCTTTTTCTTTCACAAAGTTCGATTTTTGCCGTTCTAAAAATAGTATCTGCCTATTTTTTATGCTGTCGGCTTTGCTTGTTTTGCTGTTCCTTTTCTAAAGGAACAACATTCGGGGTCTTTGTTGTTCCTTTTCCAAAAGGGACGGCATGGTTACGTTTTCTGCTGTTCCTTTTGGTTACCACTGACCCTTTTTTTTCAAAGGAACATCGTTCTTTTATTGCTGTTGTTCCTTTTTCAAAGAAATGGCATTTTGAGTGTTTTTATAGTTCCTTTTTCCCAAAGGAACGGCATTTGCATTTTTTCTGTCCCTTTTTCTATCATCCGTCGTTGTTTCTTTTCCAAAGGAACACCACTAGCATACTTTTTCTCTCCTTGTGAAACAGCTTATTCCTTTTGCTGATCTAAATTGAGGATGCTTCTTCCCGTCTTCTTTCTAGCCTTTAAGATACAGCTATGAACTTGTGCAATGAATATAAAATCACAACATACCGAAATCTGCAAACCATAAATCGCTATATCTATAAGGCTCTGCATTAGTAAGAGGACAAATGGAAGGACATACTTATTTCTTACCTTTTGTTGACATGGTTTTACTAATTTTGCCCTGATTGGTTATCTTTATCATGTTGATCCCCTTAAACTTTTTTGATTATTACTTGGGAATAAGAGCAAAGAGCTTATATCTTCCTATTGAGATGATAAGACTTCTTCCACCATTCCTACTCTTAAGGAGTGTTGAACCACCCTTTGTGTATAAATAAGGAAAAGTATTTTATAAAAAAGAAAAATATGTGTGAACATGATATGTGAAGTGTCAAATGCAGGATAGGGGGTCTCATTAAGAGCCAGCCTACCATGATCATGAGGATGGAAGTGAAGTGGCATTCCCGTTATGGCCACCACACCAGGGATATGGTCCAAAAGGTATATCAAATAAACGAACCTTGGAACAGGAGGTCTCATCACGAGCCGGCTTGCCCACGTTTCGCTCCTTCCTCGTGAATGGCATTATGGTTAACTGGTCACCAAGCCAGCATAATGGTCTACATTTTGACATAACAACATTCCTAAGTATACACAAAGGATCATGGTTCCGAGGGTGAAAAAACAACTCTGCCAAGGTTATGGACACCTGTCGGCAGCAGAGCATTGTTAATGGTATTGAAGTCACCTTGGTTACACCAATGGGTAAGATACTAATACTCTTTTGTTTCTTATATCCTAGGAACTAATCATATGTTATTTCCTGATTTATACATCGCATGAACATTTATCATTACCAATCATGGCAACGGAAGTGACCATGACCACTTGAGATTTGGCAAGTATGATACATGTCCTACCCACCAGCCTCATATCATAACACAGCAGCCTCTTATATAATACGCGATCAATTCTCCGCCTCGATTTCGGTAATTCGTTGTCCTTTTCAACATAGCATAATTCCATATGCTGTTCCTTTCTGACTTGGTTGCAGACCGGGTGCCGCTCCTTTATTTGCCGGCTGGGACAGCCTATCACATTGCGGGGGGGGAGGTTAACCTCATCATTCCCTGAATTACGTGTCAACTCACCATTCGGGAAAAATAGTGTACGACGGTTTGGCATGGTTTAACGGCATGGCATTTCTATTTTTACACAAGTTGCTGCTCATAATCCATTTCCGTTGCATTGTTGCATACTCTCTGTTTTTTCTTGAGATTATCACCCTCTCCGTGTTTCAAACAACACAAGTAGTTGCTGTTCCATTGAGAATCCACAGTGAAACCATGGGAGGAAGGGAAATTCGAAGCGAACCTCAGAGGTTGACAGTCTCCGCTGCTGCTCGAGAGATCCTGGAGAGAGCAGGATGGTTGAATTATCTCAGTCGCCTGTAGGAATCTGATGAAACAGTAGCGATGGAATTTTTGCAGAACCTGCAGGATAATCACTCCACAGTAAGGGGGAAGCGGATAGCGGTCACCGACGATATAATTGCAGAAGTTTCGGGACTACCAGCCACCGGACCAGTATGGACATTAAAGAAGGAAAGATTACAGAAGATCATGGAAATGTTCCAGGACGAAGGTCAGAGCTTGAAAATTAAGGGGAAGGGCATTCTGCCAACAACGCTAGGAGAACCCTGGACGGAATTAGCAAGAACAGTGCAAAGCTACATCACCTGCGAAGGGAGGAAAGACGTGGTAAGACCAGGACATCTTAAACTCTTGGCTGTTTTAAAGCAGAAATGCTCTGTAAACCTACCTGCATTTCTGAATTCATTACTGCATGATGCCGCACGAAGCATAAAAAAGGCACAGCATGTAGAGTCAGTTGTCAGTCACCATGGGCTAATACGACTAATAGTTAGCCATAGTCTCACCCAGCAGCAGAGCAGCTCGGAAGAGATTCTTGTAATGATTAGGGGGGGATTGACAGCACCATCCCCAAAACGCAAGAATTCTACAAGCACATCGGAACGACCGGCAAAACGCAGAGAACATGTCGCTAGTGCATCAGAAAAACCAGGGATACACCAAGAATCGGCAAAACACAAGCATACCAGTAATACACCCGAGCAGCCAGAAGAGCCCAGAAAATCAGCTCGGTTAGCTCGGATGAGAGGAAGACTAGAAAAGCCTAGAAAATAAGCCCAGTTACCTAGGATGCGAGGAAGGATAGAGAAGCCCAGAAAATCAGTCCGGTTAGCTCGGATGCGAGGAAGGATGGAAAAGCTCCAGGAAAGCACCAGCCAACCAGTGGTAATTGAGGACGAGCAATCCGAAGAAGAAGCAGCCGAGCATTCAGAAATAGAAATAGAAGCAGAAATTGAACAGGAGGAGGAAATGGGACAGCAGGGAGGTAGCCCATTACAAGACCCAATGGGAGAAGACGAATTGGCCGCAGTCCTGGCCGATATGGGTAAGTATGGCCAACCTTCTAATTCAGCAGACCTCCACGACAAACCTCAAGAAGAAAGCGCATCTGAAAAATCACATGCAGTAGAGTCAGAAAAAGGGAATCTGCCTGTTCATGATGAAGAAGATATGAGAGATACTGAATGGGAACAATCTGTTCCCAAGACACCAGAGGAAATTCCAGAGGGAGTAGGAGCAGAAAAAGCAGTTGCCTAAGAAGAGACAGAACCAGTCAAGGTTCCTACCCCAGAACAACCAGAGCAGAATAGTGAGGAAGCACACCAAGAGAAAGATCCAGAGACTAGTCATGGTCCAAACCGCAGCAGTCAGCCTGCTGTTCCTTCTACTGAAACGGTGGAAATTAAGAAATTGCGAATGGAACGACAGAAATTATTGAATACAATAACCCAGCTCAGGCAGCAAATTAGAGTTCTGAAAGCAAACCAGAAGGTAAGAAGGACCGGAGGGAAGAAAAAGAGGGCCAACAATCGCCCTGCCATTCAAAACCCTACTGAAAATCCAGCCGTCGTTCCAAATACTGATGAGGCACAGCAACAGGCCGACATTCGCGTTAAAATAGAAAGGGATGATATAAGGACCAGTGAAAAGAAAATCCAGACAGAGGCACCACCCTCAGGGGTAATAAGGGTTCTGAACTCCAAACAGCATAATAAGAAAGTTCAGGTAAAACTCCCGGCCTCTACTGACCTATGGAAAAAAGATCCGAAGACAAAAACCTTGCATAAGATGATGAAGCAAGCCCAGCAAGAAGCCGAACAACTTAGAGAGCAAACGGTCCCCCGAGAAAAATATGAAGAGTTACAGCAGCAACTAAGGGACGTCAATCAATCCAAAAGCCAGGCCTTTGAAGGGTGGAAAAAGGAACAAGAGGAAGTTGCACAGGTAACCCGTAGACTAGATACTGTTATCAAGCAGATGAATACCTTGTGTTCTTTATACAATGATGTTTTAGCATGTAGGGCCCCTGCTAAAAAATATGCTCTTTTTTTATTAGAACGGTATTTACAATTAAAAATAAAAGTTGTTAAAGCAGGCGTCCCTATACAAATCCACACCATCAATGACTTCATAGACTGCTGTAAACATTATGGAGTAAAAGTCCAGAGACTGTTGTGTGAACTTTATTTGCATGAACTTGTGCTAAATCAGGAGACTGAGTTAAACCCTGTCCCTTTCATTGGAGACATCCAATTACAAGCATTCATTTCATTCGGGTTTAATCAGATTAAGTGGCTCAAAGCCTATGATACTTTCCAGAGTCAGGAAAATGGTCTGATGCCACGAGTGGTGAGCCTAGGGGCCAGTCTGGAGTTGTTGTGTAGATTAATCCGTCTTGCGGACAAGACCGATCTCTCTAGTACAAAAGGTAACTAGCAACAAAAAACCAATTATACTAATCTCTCTCTAAGCATATAAGATTTATAAAAACACTATACGGGTGTAAGGCCTACCTTATGTCCAACGCTTGCTTGATTTCGTCGAAGTCCTTCCCGTGCACTGAAAGAACGTTCCTCGTGAATCTGCAGTCACAAACAAGCAAAAAGATTAAGCAGCACCTGTATAGACATTATTACAAATCATACTTATCATAATGATAAAAGAATTTATGAAATAAACCATGAATAGACAGTTTAATGAGAGAAATGAGTATATTTGTATTAACTTCAAATGATAGAAAACCTTTACAACTTGTGCCTTGATGTTGTGCAGGTCCTCCCGGGGTCCGAAGCAGGAATCTCTTCTACTTTGACAAGCATTGCACTCTTTGAACCAAGACAAATGGAGATGAGTGATTTAACCTCACAGAAAGTCTTAGTTAACTAAGTCTGAATCTCAACAACATTTAACTTCAAATCTCATAAGCTTGAACTCCCTTTGAGGCTACCCAAGGCCTCTTTTTATAGTGAAAGAGAGGAGGTTTCTAGTTCCAAATATGAAGGGATAGAATCCTCCTTCAAAGGGATAAGCTCCTTACATCAAGGGGTTAGCTCCATCAAGTGAGGGATGCATGAACTTCTTCAAAGCGTATCCATTCCCAAAAATTCTCATCCAGAAACTTCTAGAATTTACCTGGAATTCATCTTTTTATCTTTACTTTCTCGCCTTTTTATGTTTTACAGGGGTCCGCACCTATTACACAAAGAAAGTGCGGTATGGTTCCGCAGGAAGACTGAGATTTAGGTGCGGGACCGCAAGGAATGCATAGAGAAAGTGCGATACCAATTCTTAGGGGATTTTAGGGATTTTCTTCTGATTTTGAAGCTTGACATGAGGAGCTGGTATATTGGACTTGCAAAAGGAGGAAGTATGAGTAATAATAAGCTCATACAGTCAGCAGAATGTCAAGGTGACAGTTTTCAGTGTAAAAAATTGCCCCCTTAAGTGCAAAGTCTGGAATAGATGAAGCTGTAGTCTGTCATATATGAAGAGTGCAGTACTTTATCATTTCAAAGATCATCCTGTGGACACCCCAGTCGGTACCTGTAAAAACATTCAATGCAAAATATATACATGTATATGTCATCACTGAGGTAGGCATTCCCATACTCAGATAAAAACTAACTATTAACTAAAATCGTTCTGATACAGGAATGATTTTGAATACATCATAGTACAGATATATGTAGACACAGTATGGACGCAGCCATCTGTTTATCAATAGTCTACTGTATAGATGACAACAAAATTCCTCGCAGCCTGGATGGTGGAAACTAGATCCAGGGTCTTGATTTCCGCATCTCGAACCAGTACGATTCTATCCATGTGAATGAATGTGTTGGAGTCGAACATGATAGAAACCACTTGATTACCAGTCAATGATGTGAACTGTTAACAAGTGTGAGAGAAACCACCAGTAATGTCAATGGCTCTCAAAGTACTCAGTACAATCCATGAAATGTGAATGAATGAGCTGAAGTCGAACATATCACGGAGTCATTCGATCGAAGGTCATTGATGCAACCTGTCGTCGAAAGCGAGAAACCTGCCATTGAGGCATGCAGATTTCAAGGTACTGACGATTTCTGGATCAACTTCCTAGATAATGTGCTGATGTCGATAGAAAGTGATCTGTCGTAGGAAAACCCACAACACGAAATCATAGATCAAGTTTTGAAAATATATTAGCAAGGACTGACTCAGGAATGGTCAAAGATGGATGACAGATATTTTGCAGATGAATGGTTTTATTTGAACTGTTCTCTTGGACACATAACGACACTGCAGATGGCTTGGTAACAATTGACCCAAAGCTAATACCCAGAAACCGACTGAAAATTTTCAACATGGTTTGATTAACTGTTAGGCAAAGGATTTCCCAACCCAGGTGAATATAAGTGTCGTGTCCAAGAGTGGTCGACTGAGTTTTCGGAAGATTTAAAATACAACAAACATGCCTATTTTTCTCTCTTTTCCCCCACCATTTCTGGCAAGTACCTCTTTATTTTTGACAAGCTTGAGGAGGATAACATTTTCTTGGTTATAAGCTCATCCTTCGGATGAGTCCAACTTAGTTTAAAAATCGAACCCTAAGAAGGAGTGGTTCGTTCCTGTTGAAAATTAAACAGGTCCTTTACTGTTAAGTTTTAACGAGTCCAGTATAGGAGAAACTCGGTGTTTTTCAGTTTTAGGGAGTCGGAAGAAAAACTTAAGAAAACTCCATGGGTGTTCTTTTTCGTAAATTTAGTCTCTCGAGCCCGAAAAAGGATAAAATAATGCGGGAGAGAACTCTATTGACCGTATTTAGTCAACGTATACCTTTTTCGTAAATAGTCCATTTCAGTCCGTAAAAGGGATAAACTTATACTGAAGGGACGATTGTTCATTTACTTTAACGAGTTCGAATAGTCAAGTACTCGGCAATCTTTTCATATTTAGAGAGTCTGAAAAGGGCTTAAAAGAGGACTCCAAGGTTTCGCTTTTTCGTAAAATTTTTGAAAGAGTCCGAAAAAGTGATAAAAGTATGCTCTTTGTTGAAAAATGATCATTTCACTTGAAAAATCCTGTTTCTGCACAAAAACTCAAAACATTACACATACCTGTTTAAGATAAATAAAAATGCTTTCAAAAATATCCCTTTTAAAGTGAAAAATAAACAAATTAAAAATTCATTCATTCGAAAAAACTTATAAAAAGGACTTTTTCTATTTCATTTTTACCGTTCAGTTGCAGAGTGAAAAGTAAAAAGCTTTTCGTTAAAAAGTTCGCGTGAATATTCTGGAAAATTCAACCGTTGGAATCGAAAATCATCAGCCTCAGGTAATCCACGACCTCCTTATCTTGTTTTTCATCCGTTCAAAATTCATTTTTAGGCTTTAGTTTAATTTTTTAGGGCAAAAATTGGTTCAAAAATGCGCCCGCGGGGTCCGCAGGCGGGACACAGGTTACCTGCGGACCCCGATTTTTTCTAAACGGGAAAAAATCGAGGGTACCGCACCCGGCACACATCTCACGTGCGGAGCTACGCTCTGTTTACAAAGCGCGGGTGCGGTACCCGCGCAGTCAAATTTAAAGCACGGTTTTCTCAAATTTCTGCCAAAATTTCTCAAATGAAATCATTCTAATTTGCCTTATTTTATGTTGCAGGATTAACAAGATGCTTATTTGGTGAGAAAGGGAGCATGAGAAAGTGGATGAAGCTGCAATACTTCATTTGCCCACACAGAGGGCATTGAAAGCATGCTGCTTATACAAATTCTGGGCCATCTCTGGCATGAGGGCACAAGTGGAACTCTTAACATGGTTGGTAGACAGATGGCATGTGGAGGACCAGTGTTTTTTCATTGGTGGCCACCGGCTCGAAATTGAGCTGGAGGATATATATTTTTTGACTGGTTTGTCCAAAAGGGGCGAACATGTATCCTTGTTTGGGACTAGGCCAGGTGGCCAGACTGTCACTAGTCTTCAACTCGAATTTTGCAATGATCAGGCAAATCCTAGGGACAAACGGATTGACATAAAACATATCATCCGTCCTGAACTGAAAGTTATAGCATTCACTATTACCAAACTGTGTGGGAGCGTCGCGCTTCATGTAGCTACTGGTTCCCAAATGCGCATTGATGTGGATTGTTTTCGCGGTACTATCTTTAACTGGTGCGAAGCTGTGTTGGCCAACGTAAAAGTCCAACTAACCAGAGCGAAAAATGGGAAACTTAATAACTTTGGATACGGATCCATCGTCGTTTCCTTTGCTCTGGAGAGGATCCCTCTATTAGCTCCGTAAAGTATTGTCGTTGGTACCGGTCGACCTCGAGAACTAAGAATGGTTCGTTGGTCCGCGTTGATGGCCCGTCATGCTATTGAGGGCACTGAGATTGTACGGTTCCCTTCTTCATATTTTCGTTGGCTGGATCGCCAACTTTTTGTTATAGAGTATTTTCCGTATGCCGGGATGGATTTCCACGGCGACAGGGAGATGTCTCTCCCTGCAGGGGAACAATGGGATGATTCAGGTAAAACATTTTTCAACGTTTGCTAAGTGCTAATTTTTTTTAATTTTTTATCGTCTTAGAAAACTAATAATCAAAATTTTTTTGAATACAGATGTGGGTCCACAACGACCAGCTCATCTCCAACCTTTTGAGAGGAGACAACTAGTTGCGCCCGCACCAGCCCCAGCAGGCCAATCAGTAGAGATTTTGACTGATTTGGAGCATCATCTAGAGCGCCTGACTCTAGATATACCAGAGACCAGCATAGATGACATCCCTCTCAGGCTACAAAGATATGTGATTGGAGTCCCAGGACCTTTCAGGAGGTTCCTGTACAGGGTGGCCCGAGCAGTTGTTTCCTATCGAGATCATCATCGGTGATGGGATGATCGTATAGACTCATTTTTGTACTTTTGTACTATCATTTTTGCCGATCATAAGGTGTTTCCAACCTATGATCGAAGACGATGTATATTTTTTTTGAACACACTCCTATGATATATATATCACTATTTTGACGGCTATCTGCGTACATGAATGAATGTTGATTGTTTTACTACTTTTAATTATTGCAAATGTCTATTTATCATACTAGAAGCAATTGAATCTGCTAATGTATTTAAATGTCTTGGAATATGCTGATATTCAATATAATCAAACTCACTTTCCAAGAGACGAACTCTCAAAAATAACCGTAATAACACCGGATTTCTAATGGTATAAACCCTGTTAAGCTGTAATACAACAAGTTCAGAATCCAACCTTACAATCAAACTCCGAATTCCAAAAGATATGGACTCAGATAATAACTCAATCACTGCACTATACTCGGCAATGTTATTTGTTGTTTGACCAAGGCTTACCCCATGCATGGATACTAACTCGTTAGAGGGTGAATAGATAACCCAAGCTGCGGAAGAAATGTTCCGTGTACTATGACAAGCACCATTAGCAAAACCAATGTAGGTTTGAAGAGACGTCGACATCTGCAATATCAAGAGTAAAACTCAGATAAGCAGTCATAGTGACAAAAACACACTTCTAAACTAGGCACACTTTTCTAATCTTAAACACACCAGCAGTAAAGAAAATCTAAACTAACAAAAATCTCCACACCTCCTTTACGCATAATATCGCTTTAGATAAAGACCATTTCTGGGTTTATCCAAAGGGACACCGTCAAAATCTACTAACTCATAGGCCCCTTTTTCTAACTTTCGTTTCACAATGTAAGGACCATGCCACATAGGCACGAATTTTCCAGCCCCTAGCTTGTCATTAGCTTGATCATAAAGTAAAACTAGGTCTCCTTCTGAAAAATTTCGAGGGGTCACATTTCTATCATACTGAGCTTTTATCCTTTTAACATGAGCCTCGTTTGCTATTGCAGCACTTCGTCGATTCTCATCTAATTGGGCCAAGTACAAGAAACGTTTCTCCTCTTCAGACGTAGCTGGAAGTAATTCTATGGCTAATTTTAGTGACGGTATTTCGCATTCAATCGGCAGCACAGCTTCTAAACCGTAGACCAGTTGAAAAGGAGTGAAACCTGTTGACGTTTTGACTGAGGTTCGATATGCCCAAAGTGCTGAAAATAACATGGAATGCCAATTCGTTTTGTGAATACCAATGATTCGTTTAATCATGGTGACTAAAACTTTATTAATGGCTTCAACGAGACCATTTGCTTGTGGATAGTACGGAGTGGAACTATCATGGCGTAGGCCAAGTTGTTCTGTTAGTTCAGTCATCATGATGTTCCGAAAATGACTTCCATGATCCGTAATAATAGCTTGAGGAACACCAAACCTAGCAATTATATGATTGAATACGAATGTTGCAGCAGTCTTGCCGTCAGCTGAATATGTAGGCATCGCCTCGGCCCATTTCGTAAAATAATCTACTGCGAGAATAATATAGGCATGCCCCCCGGCCGAGTGAGGGTTACATCTGATAAAATCGATACCCCATTTTGCAAATGGACCAACAGCAATAATAGGGTGAAGAGGAGCGGGTGGCGCGCGCATTTTTCTATCAAAAATTTGACAATTGTGGCATTTCCGAACCGCATAAATGCAATCTTTGAATAAAGTTGGCCAGAAATAACCTGCACGCAATATCTTTTGGGCAGTGGCATACCCAGACATATGACCGCCACATGCTCCAGAATGACAGTCATTTAGCACCTTTTCATCTTCTTCATGAGTTAAACAACGTCGGAAAACAGAATCCGCTCCACGTCGATAAAGAGTATCACCAATGATATTATATTGTTGGGATTGAAAACGTATTTTCCGTCGCTGTGTTCGTGAAATTTCGGGCCGAAAAGATTGGGTTTGGAGATACACAATAATATCCCCATACCATGGATCAAGCGTACTGATAAGAAACAAAGATTCGTCCACAATGGACTCTTCTGCCACTGTTTCAGTATCAGTAGAGGGGAAATCACACATTAGTTCCGCAAAAACCAAAGACTTCTTTGCCTTGGATTTTTCAAATTCCAAGTCAAATTCTTGTAGGATAACTATCCATTTAGAATATTTGTCCCCTAGCAATTGTCTGGTCAAAATATACATCATAGGGTTGCAATCAGAAATTACTGCGGTTTTACGTAACAATATGTAATGTCGAAAATGTTGGACAGCTTGAACAGTTGCCAAGGCCAATTTCTCCACATGTGTATATTTGATTTCAGTCGGATTCAAATTTCGACTAAGATAATAAATTACATGTTCGTTGTGAGATTCATCTTCCTGAATGAGTACCATTCCTATGGTGGAATGAGAAGCAGCGAGATACAAAATGTAATCCTGGTTGTAGTTGGGAGGATGCAATAACGGTGCATGGGTCAACGCGTGTTTAAGTGCATTAAAAGATCGATCAGCGATCTCATCCCAAAAGAGCGGAATATCCTGTTTCAGCAACCGGGTGAAACCCTTTGCGAGCTCGGCATAGTTCGGAATAAACCTACGTAAAAAGTTTGCTTTCCCCTGCAAACTTTGGAGTTGGCGTAATGTCGAAGGAGGAGGCAATTTAACAATAGCTTCAACCTTCGAAGGATCGACACGAATGCCTGATTTCGAAACAACAAATCCCAGTAATCGACCCGATTCGACACAGAAAACACATTTATGTGGATTCAACCTTATCCTATAATGCCGACATCTCATAAAGATTGCTCTTAAATGAGTAGGATGATCGGCCCGATGTAATGAATGTGCCGGTAAATCATCTAAATATGGCTGAACGATATGCTTAATATCATGAAATGCATAAGACATAGCCCGCTAAAAAGTTGCTCCAGCGTTCTTTAGTCCAAAAGGTAGTTTACAGTAGGCAAACGTTCCCCATGGACAAATGAAAGTTGTTTTAGGTTGATCTGCAGGGAGTATGTTTATTTGATTATAGCCGGAAAAACCATCCATAAAGGAGAATAGTTCACTACCAGCACAATCATCGATTATCTGATCGATATAGGGGGTTGGATAATTGTCTTTTGGACACACTCGATTAATATCCCTATAATCGATACATACTCGTATTGTTCCTTGTTTTTTAGTGACAGGAACAATATTCGATACCCAATCCGTTAAGGGAATTGGATAAATGAATCCTGCTCGAAGTAATTTTTCAACTTCAGTTTTTATAGCAGCAGCTTTTCTAGGATGTATTTGACGTAATCGTTGACGAACAGGTTTAGCATCCGGGTAAGTCTTAATTTCATGAACCACGATCGATGGATCAATTCCTGGAATTTCTTCATAAGACCAGGCAAACACGTCACGAAATTCTTGAAATAGGGCTTTATAAGTCTGAATTTCTTCGTCTGAACAACAAGCACCTATATGAATGTTTTCAATTATTCCTGGTTTTACTGAAATGTCAATTGGAACCGTTCTAGATATATTTTCCAAATTTAACTCAGAATCAGGATGTTGCAATGGATTCTGAGGTTCCTTGGCATATTCAGTAGTAAAAATTGAAGCGAAATCATTTTCAAAATGATCTAATTCAGGTAAGAATGAAGACCGATGATGGAGATCTTCCCATGGTAAATCATCAACAGACAAAAATTCACGAATTTGCTCATATGTATGAACAGTTTCATGAAATGTCGTTGCATCTGAACTAGAAATAGAAAGCGATTCCTCTTGGATCCCATTCATTGGATCGGTTTTGGTTGAAGAGGGGTCGGAAAAAGACTGTACAGTCTGGTATGCAATTTCAAATGGACTCAAGGGCATTGCGCCATCAAATGAGTCTATCTCGGATTCAGAAGGAATAATCCAAGGATCATCAAACCTAAGTGTGTCTGACGAAATCATATGAATAGTTGCAGTAGAAGACGATACGTTAGGAGGAGGAAAGGAAAAAGTTCCTAGCAAACCAGAATCTTTAACCAAACCTACTCCAACATCCTTATAAGAGATAGTCGTTTTACCAACATGCTGGATTGTTTCTGTAGAGGCTGGGTCTGATGAAAAATAAGTTAACTGATCTATTGTCACGATCCTTCCTTGATATGGAAATTTTATAAGTCAAAAGACCGAAGAGACAACAACAGTCATAGCATAAGACCAACTATGACCCAGTAGAAGGTTGTAATCTAAAGGGGCATCAACCACTTCCACATCTAGATTAACGATTTTTCCTTCAACCCCTATGGGTAAATCCTGCAAAATACCATAAGGTTGAAAACCTCGACCATAAAAAGCTTTTAGAATCGTCGGAGATTGGTTAAGTGTAGGAGAACCAAGAGATTTCCAACACTGAAGCGACATAATACACGTTGAAGCTCCCTCATCAATTACAGTCCGAAAAATAGGTCTGTTTTTTACTAACACTGGAATCTGGAAAGCCATTTGGTGAGGGAGACGCGGTGTACTAGTTTCTAAATCGAAGATTATAAGGTTAGAATCCTGAACATCAACAGCTCCTATAGTAGACAATAACAATTTGCGTTGTGCTGGACACGATTGCAGCACTTCCAAAGCTGACATTGCTGAAGGAGAAACAGCTAAATCTTCAACAATGTTGTAATTCTGAGCAGCTCTCGCATGTGGATTGAAAGCTGATTTACGAAGAACACCTTTAGCAGGCGGTTTGATTATCAAATCTGGATTTTGTTTCTCGATCTGTAGCAGACCGGAAACAGGAGGAGTTGTATTTGATGCGTTGGCATTAGAAGACTCTCCTTCTTTGCTATCAACGGGATTCTTAGAACCGTAATCTTGTGCTCGCGTCGCAACCCTTACATGAGACATCATCATAATAGGCTCTTCTAAAGTAGTCGAGGAAGAACCAATCATCTTACTATCTTGAATCGGAAAAGGATCCTTCAAGACAGCGGGTTGTTGCGATCCTTTAACGAGTTTCGTAACCTCCTCTCGATATGGACATTCTTTTGTGAAGTGATCTTGTTCACAAATGAAGCAAGGATAGCGAGGTTTACGTTTCTCGTCATTGGATTCTTCTTTGTCTGTTTTCTCTTTCGAATTTTTCTTGTTTTTGTTCCTCCCCTTCTTTTTACCACCGGATTTTGATTTTGCCGTAGATGTTTCAACGACATGAATATCGGCAGAAACTTCTTGAGAGGATTCTCCTTTCGGGGAATCAGGTAAAGTTATAATTGGAGAAGAATTCTTTGAGGATTTCTTCTTACTTTTAGAACTAATTGTACCAATCATACCATCAGCGGCATGAGACCCTGAAGGAGCAGCAGCTATTTGACCTTGTTTGGGTAAATCGGAATTTTTTTCATGTATAGTACCTGACTGCGTATAAACGAGGTCAAGGTACTGAGCCTGAGCAATTACTTGCTCTTCAGTAACAACACCAGCCTTAGCTACATCTTCAGTGATCTTGGGCAATAATGATTTCACAAACCATTCTGCCAAAATTTGATCCGGAATATAAACCTTCACCAAATGTCGTCTACGTCGCCACTCATGAATGTGATCAGAAATATACGTGGACGTAGATTGTTTTAGTGAAGTTAATAATTCTGTGCCATTGTCGTATCTGACAGGCAACTGGAAATGAGTTAAGAAAGACGTTGCTAACTGACTGAAATTATGAAACGAGCCTCGTGGCAACTCAATGTACCATTTGGCTGCAAGACCTATGAGTGTCCTTTGAAAAAGACGTAAGCGAATCGAATCATCAATAATCGAATTAGATGCACACCAAAGGTGATAAGTCATCACATGGTTTGATGGATCCTCTCCTGACTTACCTTCGAATTTCGGTATGTCACTGGGCAACTTATGAGGCATTGACGGCCAGTTCTGATAATAAAAAATAGGATCATTTGTAAGGCGCGTCAAATCAGGTAAGTCTAAAGTTGCGATGAACGGTAACTGACGGTTAGGGTCACGAAAACCTTGAGAAGCCAAAGCAGATCCAGGAGGCGGATACCCAGGATAAATAGGAATCGGATTAGCATTGGGTATGGTATAACCTCCTGGATAACCAGGATGATTCGGACCATACTGAGGTTGTTGATAAGTATAACCAGGGTATGGTTGATAGCTTGGATTCTGCACATAGGGACCGTATTGCGGCTTTCCTTGGTACGGTTGATAAGTAAATTGAGGTTGACTTGTAACAACTGTACTTGTACCGTCTTGTCCTGCAGGCATCTGAACTGTAGTCTGAACTGAGGGTCCTGACTGAGGTACAGAGATTTGAGGGATTTGCATAGATACAGGGATAGCCGAAGTCGGGGCTACAGACACTCCAGAAACAAGTGTAACAGGTTGAACAGATGTTGCAGCAATTGCAGCAGTTTGGGGCGGAGTCTGAGGTGTACTAGGCCCAACCTGCTGAACTGAACTAGGTGCAGGAGTTTGAATAGCTGGCTGAACAGGCTGCTGGGTTGAACCAGAAACCAAAGGCTGACCAGGTTGATAAGGTAACTGCACATTAGGCTACAAAGGCTGTTGATATTGGGATGGATCCCACACCATCATTCCGGGGTATTGTCCCGTAGAAGGTTGAACGTAAGGACCAAAACCTGGTTGAACGTAGGGTTGATCATAAGGTAAAGTTCCGGCTCCTTGAACAGATGGTTGACCAGAAGGCTGTTGGTAACCATGCATTGGGTACTGCCCTTGAGGTTGATAACCTTGAGGCACGTACTGAAGTTGGGGTTGTTGAGGACTCTGAGGAGTATATTGAGTTTGGGGTTGACCTTGAGGAATGTACTGTCCTTGAGGTTGGTAACCCTGGGGTATGTACTGTCCTTGGGGTTGCCCCCCAAAATAATATTGATCCACATTTTGTCCTGGGAAAAAGCTACCTTGAGGTTGAGCCCCGGGTGGTAACTGACTACCTTGGGGTTGCCCCCCAGGCGGTAATTGACTACCCTGAGGTTGCCCCCCAGGCGGTAACTGAGTTCCCTGAGGTTGACCCCCAGAAGGAAACTGACTGCCTTGAGCTTGAGGATTAGGAATGTTACCAGACATCATATAAACTTGCTCTGCGTTCGACGTTTCAATTTTAAGTCCACCTAGACCAGATGATAACACATTTTCGATAGGTTGAGGATTTGCTCCCGAGAAAGTACCAGACAAAGACTGATATCCCGCAGGAACAGAAGGACCACCATGTAAAAAAGATTCAGGCGTTTGTGAAAATATGGATGACTCTCCAGCCATAATAGATGACGGATAATAACCTCTAGGTGTAGGATGAAATGGAACTCGAGGTGGATAAAAAGCAAGACCCGGATTCTCTAAAAAATCAGTTAAAGAGAGATACCAGGGATGAGTTCGAATAGGGTTGTAGAAAATAGATTCACGTTCCCTAAGATTTATCGATTGAGGGGAATTGGGAAGAGATATGTCTTCGTCTGGATTAGTAAGTTCTTCTATAGAAATTAGTCCAGAGGGAAGATTTTCAGTAATGATATTTCTTACCCTAGGTGAACCTGGATCGCTAGAAGTTGGTGAGACAAATCCTGAGGATGTTTCTAACACAGAAGATTCAGTTTTAGGCTCAGAGATTTCAGGTTCGTCAGATAATTCTCCAGTAGGAGAAATATTTTCAGTGACTTCAGAAACTGAAATCGATTCTTGAATATATTATGTTGTAGGAATTTGATGATCAGGATGTATCACAATAGCTGAGCTTTCAGCTTCTGTTGATCTAATTCTACGGCTACTGTGTGGTACCAGAGCTCGAAGCCCTTCAAGATGACCTGGTGTAAATTCAGGGGGTTTCCCTTGTATTCTCCGGGATTGTCTCGGCAATTCCGCCACGATGAAAAATTATCTAATCACACGCAAACAAAGAAAAATTTCAATACAAACACCTAAAGTCTCTAAGAAACAAACAATTGAAACACACGCTTAAAAAATCTAAGAGTTCAAACCACACACAAACAAGTAACTTTCTGTACTAAAATCACTAGTTGGTGATGAAATCCAACTTAGTAGAGTTTTAACACGAAAAGGGCGGTTGGAACAGTTACCCCGACAACCTGCTTAATGAAACAGACTGGCACAAGTTTCTTCACATAACCATCTCGAGTGAAGAGAATCCCCCAGAGAGTCCAAGTGAGTCTAGTCGACGTCTGTTCCAGGTACAGTGGGATCTTCCCTCCACCGTCACCTTAGGAAAGAATCCTAAAGATTATGGTCTCTAAGGTTACCAATTGAAACAAATATACCTGGGGGAACAGTCTACGATCCGATACACACGCAAGGGCAGAGTAACAAAGCTCAATCCCCTTGAAGGCTCCTTGAACAGAATCCAAGGTTTACCGACAAGTGACCCCTGGCTCCTCGACAATGGTCTATCCGAGGTTTACCGTTTTTAATACGTGTATATCTACTATCGTTCCCAATGAGGAAGGATTGATTACCCCACTGGTTCAGATATGATCTCGTGCTTAACTCCTTTAAGAGGAGCTTCCCAGAGCATACATGCAACAACTGGAATTCTTCCTACCGCAAGATATATCTACTTGTTTGTTTTATTTATCTTGGAGAGTTAATTACTCCCTACTCCAAGATACTAGCCTAAGCTATGTTGGTGATGAGAGCCCTAGAAATAAAAAGATTACTAGATGAATTTTATTTAAGCGTTACTTTTAAGGGTTGTTTCTTAAGTCAAAAGGTGCAGAAATGAAACTTTGTATGATGTGAAGACTCGACTTCCAAAAACACTAAAATGCACCTATAATGATATTCAATTCTTTTCTCTTTCAATGAATTTTCTATTTAAAGAAGAGTTGGAGAATGCAACCTTTAAATTCCTTCTTCAAACATGAAAACTAATTGAAAGAAACTATTTTATCTTTTCAATAAACTATCAAAGCTCACAAGAAAAACTCTTTTCTTTTCCAAACAAGAAGCTACAAAACAATTCTCTTTCGAAAGAAATCTACAAAAATTAAAACTATTCAAAACTACAAAAAACTAATTTTGAAAACTAATCTAAATTGAGTAAAAGCTTTTTAGAGTTTTTTTATGAATGTTTCTCTTAGTTGTTCAGCAAACTAAGAATCTATTCGTTCAGATAACAAACAGATCAAAAAACACTCAAAATATGTTTTTCAAAACACTCAAAGAATAAATGAAATTCAAAACTTTGAAGCAAGTTTTTTTTTCGAAGATTTGCAAAGAAATCAAAAAGGCTTAATTTCTCAATCTAGGATGTTTTCACAATGAGGTCAGATTCAAGAGACAAAAAGAGATCAATGTGATCTGAGATACTGCAAATTGTCAAAATTTTGAATCACTACTAAGACCAAACAGGAAAAATAATCCAATCGGCAAAATCTCCTAGAAAATCATTCAAAATACTAACACTGTTGGAGTTCATACACAATGAATTCTTGATAGACACAATAACCAGTCTGGGCAGAAACCAAAGATCTAAAAATTAACCAAAAAAAAAAAAAAACCTAGAAATTTTCCAAAATTTTTACAGGGTCCGCATGTAAGCAGTGTTGACAAGTGCGGTCCCGCACTGTATTCTATAAAGAACGTGCGAAACTGCCCGCACTGTCACAGTTATGCACAGTGCGGTCCTAGCAAAAATTATAGAAAAACTCAAAAACTTCTAAATTTTTTAAAAACAGAAAAAATTTAAAACACCCAGACAGATGTGAATCAATCAAAAACCAGAAAAAACGTTTTCTCAAGTCAAAAATCAAAGAGAACCAAGAACAAACAAGTTCTTCCCCAGTATGGTCGCCATTTTTTTGTGTAGATTAATCCGTCTTGCGGACAAGACCGATCTCTCTAGTACAAAAAGGTAACTAGCAACAAACAGCCAATTATACTAATCTCTCTCTAAGAATATAAGATTTATAAAAACACTATACGGGTGTAAGGCCTACCTTATGTCCAACGCTTGCTTGAATTTGTTGAAGTCCTTCCCGTGCACTGAAAGAACGTCCTTCGTATATCTGCAATCACAAACAAGGAGAAAGATTAAGCAGCACCTGTATAGACATTATCATAAATCATACTTATCATAATGATCAAGGAATTTATGAAATAAACCACAAATTGACAGTTTAATGAGAGAAATGAGTATATTTGTATTAACTTTAAAGATAGAAAACCTTTACAACCTGTGCCTTGATGTTGTGCAAGTCCTCCCAGGGTCCGAAGCAGGAATCTCCTTTACTTTGACAAGCATTGCACTCTTGAGCTAAGACAAATGGAGATGAGTGATTTAACCTCACAGAAAGTCTTAGTTACTTAAGTCTAAATCTCAACAGCATTTAACTTCAAATCTCATAAGCTTGAACTCCCCTTAAGGCTACCCAAGGCCTCTTTTTATAGTGGAAAAGAGGAGGTTTCTAGTTCCAAATATGAAGGGATAGAATCCTCCTTCAAAGGGATAAGCTCCTTACATCAAGGGGTTAGCTCCATCAAGTGAGGGATGCATGAACTTCTTCAAAGCGTATCCATTCCCGAAAATTCTCATCCAGAAACTTCTAGAATTTACCTGGAATTCATCTTTTTATCTTTACTTTCTCGCCTTTTTATGTTTTACAGGGGTCCGCACCTATTACACAAAGAAAGTGCGGTATGGTTCCGCAGGAAGGCTGAGATTTAGGTGTGGGACCGCAAGGAATGCATAGAGAAAGTGCGATACCAATTCTTAGGGGATTGTAGGGATTTTCTTCTGATTTTGAAGCTTGACATGAGGAGCTGGTATATTGGACTTGCAAAAGGAGGAAGTATGAGTAATAATGAGCTCATACTGTTAGCAGAATGTCAAGGTGACAGTTTTCAGTGTAACAGTTGTGGAAAGCTCATAGAAACCTCATAAAGACTCCGGGTGTCTATGAAACATTAGGACCCATGCATGAGGCACTCATTCGAGAGAATTTAGAATATTTTCTTTCCATCAAAGACCTGGCCATTAATGCAGCCAAATTTCGGTACCGAATCTCTGATCCAAACATCCAGCTCAGGGAACCATTTAAGTATGAGAATTTTGAATTAGCTGCCAACCGTTTGAACCTCTATGGCAAGACCATTTTGAAAGCAGGGCCATCCTGGTTAGGATATAGATTTCGCACTCCAATTATTTGGCACCCTGCACCCGGATACCAGGCCCTGTATGAGATGCCTGAGGGGCAAACAGGTCAGTTCTTTGACTATCTAATCACTCATCATGGCTGTAGGCCTCCGTATGAGACTCCTTCTCCAGCATATTCTCTCACTGCCTTGCATGTCAACTACAATGTTTTCATGAGGACATGAAACAAGGTAAGCAGGGGGGTGTGTGGAGTACTGAAAAGGTATGCTTTTGATGATTATTTCAGTGGCTTTTTAGTAGAATTTGTAAACCTTTTTGTCTCATGAATTTGGAAAGTAATAAGGAACTATAACAAAACATGTGGAAATTGATATGCAAGACTTAACCACTAATAATGGTTATTTTCTGTACAGGAAAAGGAAAAAACGAGGAATTTCCGCTCCAAAGGAAGAGACAAAGTCGAGATAACTGTTGTCCCTCTGAAGGCGAACCGAATGCAAACAAGGATAAACAGATTAAAGCAAGTCAGCCCGGAAAAGAAGGAGAAGACACCAGCTCGGCGCAAAAGAAAGGAAAGGATGAAGAATTAACAGTTCGGCGAATCCCTCAGGATCTTCGATCCTGAGGGATCGCTGCTTTATTTATCTTGTTACTTGGACATCTCCGCCGTCACCTTTATATAAAGGGACAGCACTGTTAGCTTAATAAAGAAAAAAGAATAAGGAAGGATACGCTTTTATGTAATTTTATGTTAAACATAAGTTCTGATTATTAAGTCTCGTTGAGAATTGGTTCATTGTATTTTTGACCGATGCGTTAATAAAAGCTTGGTGATTATTTCATCTCTGCGTCTGGATTAACTTCAAGCGGTGTATCCTTGGAGGCTAAGGGCCCGGCCCCGGAGGACACTTGCTTTTGTACCATTACGACTTGATTTCTGTGTGGTTTGTCTATCAATGTTATTTGGTAATTTGATATGCTTTATAAGTTAATATTACATGCTCTGTTAAAGATTGAATCATTGAGGTTTTTACAGATAGAATCGTGTGTTGACTTCGCATCAAGTTATTATTACTTTCAAGAGTTAATTGCATGTTCTTACTGTTCTGTTACAGAGCTGTTATACTGAATATTCGTGTCATACATTTGTTTGAGGTAGTGTTCTTCATAATCGTTGGATTCAGAAATAATAGTGTTCTATTTGGAAGCACAGTCGTATTCCTGTTGATTCAGGTTGATCAGATTGTTATTCCAGTGTGTTGTGCGCGTTTCTGATTTATCAGTGCTGTTCCATAATTCATTAATAGTTATTGCTGTTCCATTAGTGTGTTTTGCGTGAATTGCCTTTAGAGTGAAAGAATGTGATTTGATTGCAAAGAGTGCATTTGAGTTAATAGATTAAGCTTGGTTACAACTCGCGGGACTTAGTTATTCAATTGCTGTTCCATCCTAGATTTGCTGTTCTATTCCAGAATTGATGTTCAATCCTTTATTTGTTGTTCCATTTACTCGCATTTGTTGTTTTGGCGTGAGAGATGATCTAAGGCTGTAGTGAGCATTGGCGGTCACTGTCTAGCTCCCAGGCTTGTGGTCTATGCTCTAATTTCCTTTCCATCAGTTTCCGAAGGGATGGGTTATCACTGCCGAACCCTTGACTGATAAGCTGTTGAGTTTTCTGAGTGTGTGATTTATTATTTGAAGTAATTTAGTTACAGACAAGCATCCGTTTACTCTTGTATTTCTTAAGCACTGTACTACTAGCATTACTCTGAAAAATGATAGCCTCAGATTGAGTCACTCTTTGTAATAACAAAACGCTCCCGGATTGACATATTAATGTGAGGTAATTAGAGGTGAAAGAGACCCTTTTTATAGCTCTACACCATAGAAAGATGTTACCAGTCCCCCTCAGTGGGATGGGTTCTTGTATGTCCTTAGCACTTCAGATCTTAGATCCTTATCTCTTCATGGTGTATAAGACCCAAAAAAAAAATGGAACTCAAGGGGAGTTCACAAGCAAAAAGATAGAAAAATATGACAATGATGGAGGATCAAAGTCAGACCAAAAGTATAGATCTAAAGTGATCTTTAGGTAACAAAAGGTAGTGAATGAATGGAAATTTTTTTCTATTTATAACAAAATATTGAGTTAGTCTACATATTGGTGCATAATTAAAATATTATTAACCAAATCTAGATCTAACTTTTATGGAATATTTTATTATATTTATTGGAGGGAAAATAAATTTGAATTTAGTCAAATCCCTTTATTTGTAAATAATAGATAAATAAATGAGTTATTTATTATTTTAAGAGTGTGGTTGAGTAATAATTAAATAAATAGTGATTTATTCAATTATTTATAAATGATTTAGTCAAATTTAACGACAAATATTACTTAAATAATGTTTAAATAATTATTCCTAGAAAATAATAAGATAAATAGTGATTTATCTAATTAATTTTTCTGTTTTGGGTTAAATATGACCAGGAATATTAATTAAATTGTTGTTTAACTAATTATCCCTTGAGGAAAATCAAAAAAATATTTATTTATTCAATATTTCCTCATGGGGTTTCCTGTTTGGACCATAAGAAATTTAATAATTTATGGATTACTAAGTTGTTTTTCATAGTGAAAGCAATTTTACTTCAGGTAAAATTGGTATTATATGGTTTACTTTGGTCCATCTAATAGTAAGAGGTTAGATAACCAAAAATTGGTGTAAAATATTTCCCCCACCATGCAATCATTAGGAGCTAATCATATGACCGAAGTATGTTGTAAGAACTCAATCACCAAACACTTTAAGGGTAGTCAGAGAGAGAGAAAGATAAGGTAGACCAGAGTGCTAGAGGAATAGACCCCGAGGTGGTGAGACTTAGAGGTGATACAAGTCTCTTTTATGAGTGAGTACATGTTCTACAAGAGGCAGGGGAGGCATACCTATGCCCGCCGAGATAACAAAGTACAAAGAATAATGCATCCAGTAAACAAGGGACTGAACTACATAGTACATGTTGGCATAAACATGGGTCAGATAAAAATATGATAATGGATCCCACATACATACCATGCCTGGGATAATAGCCAGGACTTATACAATAAAATATAAGTACAAAAGTACAACCAAAGAGGCCCTACAAAATAGGAAAGGGCTCTGAAAATTTGATTGATACATACAAACTGAAGAGGCGTTGCAAGCGGATGAGGCTGGAACCATAAAATCTATGGAGCTACGTCCAAGGCTATAATAGAGAGGTAATCCAGGCATGTGGGGGGCTACATGAGGGGCCACCCCCTCAGGAGGTCTGAAACATATCATAGACACCCAGAAATTACCAGTATAATATGATGTATCATTGAACCATCAAGTATACAGACATTAATCACAGAACTGAGAAACAATTAAGTCAAAGGGAAATAAGGAGTCCCTTTGCTTGATCTGGGGCATCGAACAAGAGTGGAAGTTGGAATCAAGGTACACCACCCTCTAGACGTGTCTTCTAGAATGAATGAGCTAATGTAGACAGAAGGAGGTCCACCATAGGTGAGGCAATAAGGGATCCTCAAATAAGGCACGAGAGATAATAGTAGAGTGACTGACAGAAGAACACTAGGGATGATGATGGAATGGGGGGTACTGAGTAGCAGGCTATCGACTTCTCTTGTCAGAGCATGAAGGGCATGGATTACCTAGCAACAACTAACACAATATTAAAGGGGATAGGGTACAGTAGGACTAAAGGCCACAATGTGTGACACGAGAGAGGAACCAAGCAATGAAGGATGGAGGACTATAGTGGGATACAAAGGGACTTGGGATAGGCTCCATGGATGCGATGATGACTCAACTCAGATGCTCTAAACAAGGGCGACTCGATGATGTTTCCACACAGAAAAGGTTCGGCAAGGACCCTAAAAGCATGAGTACAGGATGGTTACTCACGAAGAAAATTGACATGAGCATGGACAAGTATGGAGGCAAAGTGGTGCCCCAAGTACAATTGCTGAAATTGAAGAAATTTTATTTTGAGGAGTGGTGAAGTGATCATTCTTGGAAAAAATATGTCTTAGTGGAGTATAAAATCACAAAAAACTAAAGGATACCCATTTGAGAGCTCAATGAGAGTTTTCCAATGGTGCTGACGGTTTTTCAAACAGAGCTATAGTTTGGTTGCAGTTGGCGAAAGAAAAATATGGGGTTTCTCTTTTAATAAGGCATTTTCCCTCCAATTTATTTCATTTGCAAGTGTACTTGTTGTGAATGTAGAGAGGAGAAAAGACCCTAAATATTGCAGTGATCATAGTGGACAAACCAACCGTTGGAATTGAGTTCCATCAGTTGTAGGTAACAGGCCTAACTCCAATCTTTCATTTCAATGGATTGAAAGTTCAGTTCAGGCACCCAGAGCTCAGGAACAGACCCCTATGCTTCCTCATGTCTAGGTCACACTTTTTGATGCAATATCTGTGACCTGGGTAGCAGGTTTTGGGCATAAAACTGTGACCTATCCCAGTATTTTCCTAAAAAGTGCGACCTGTCAGAGAGGGGATTTTTGTCATGTTTCTTTTGCTGAGAGATAGAATTTTATGGTTGAGTGCAATATTTCCTCTCTATATACTGACAAATGAGATGGTTTTATGTAGATATTGTAGAATTGAGGATAAACTGGAGAGAGAGAGACTTGGACATATTACGGTCGGAGTTTCGAGAGGATCATGGTGTTCACAATGCATTGGCCAAGTTTGGGGTCTTGAAGTTTATGGAGAACCCTTTGATCAGAGCTGGGGAGCCCTTCTTGGCCCAGATTGTCAGTTATTGGGATTCGGATCATGAGATATTTATATTGCAGGGGCACCGGATTGAGTTGACTGTCTAGGATATATATTTATTGACTATTCTCCCACCACTTTGGATGGTGGGGAATACGTAGCCAGTGTTACCGCGAGGGCGTAACATCATGGAGTTTTTATAATGCCATTTTTGAATAGGTATCCATGTGAAGGGGACACGGATACTGATCGGGGATCTACAGAGGCTAGAGACCCGTGCTGTGGCTGTAGCGGCACTACCGATCCTAGGAAACCAAGCACTCCACCACATCACTGGGGTTCAGATGATGCTTTTTGAGAGTGTGTTGAGTGGGACCTACTATGGGTGGGCCCAAATGATTTTTTCATTTTCGAAATGATAATTGTTGCTATGCAAACAATAAGTGAACCATGATTGTGTGTATTGCACAGTCTTGTGCTAGATCTTCTTTGAGAATATCCCGAAACTTCGACCCCACTTACAGATCCAAGATGGGGGCTCGAGAGAGCCCAAGATGCACCACTGGGGATGACTACTATGTAGAGGGGGAGGGTAGTCAAACGGGTGTTCCGATTAGAGTTTTTCACTCATTTGGATCAGATGCCACTGTACATAGATGACTATCCTTATAGTGGGATGAGTTATCGTGAGGACCTACACTTGCCACAGCTACCTGGTCAAGTATGGGGGCCCGATGGTAAGTGAAAAGTTGATAATATTTTTATGTGCATTTCAAAGTTTCAGAATATTGTATATGGTACTGATTCATTCACTTTTGTTATGAAGATACAACACTGGTGAAACCGACCAGGTACATTGGACGACCTGTAGTAGCAGGAGCTGCAGGACCTAGTGGGACAAGAGCACCATAAAATAAGGATGTAGTGGCCCTCCTGGAGGACATCCATTGTAGATGTGAGAGGATTCTAACCGGTGTTTTAGAGCGTAGCTGGAAAGACTTGGATGACTAGCACATAGAGCCATGTATTAGTCTACCCTCCAAGTGGAAAAGGATCATGTGGCGCATGGCGATGATCGGAGAGGGGATGCACGATCTATGAGCTCCAGGAGCAGAGACATTGGCTTGGGATCCTCGAGATAGTGATTAGGTGTAGGGGCATGTGGTGGCCCCAATTTTAATTTTTTGTAACATGCTATGGGCATGTCAAATGTATCAGAGTTAATGGACTCTAAAACATTTTGAACGAAAAATATAATGGATATGCATCATTTTATGGTTTTATGTTATTTTCTTGTTCTAAATGTGTGTGATAAGTTCAAATAAATAATATTTTTTTCAATTATATCTACATATTGATTTTTTTATCTAGGTACATGACTGAATGTAATGATTTCAAATTCACGCATCATGTAATATCCCAAAACCGGGATTTTCTATAACAATAAGAATACCTTAAGGTATTCCAAATTTGTATAAAATCAATTTATCATCTAATATAATGTATTTAAACACATAGCTTTCATAGATCAATCACAACAACAAACTATGTCTTTTTACAATGTCACCAAGCAGGGAAAAGCAACAGTTTTGGCCCTAAAACGTTATTTTTTGAATATCTGAGTTATAATAGTGAAAAATAACAGTTGTGTCCCTTATAATAGTCAATTTAGGACATTTATGCAATATATTTTTAGAAAAAAATTTCTTTAGCTTAGTTAAACAGGCCTCCCATGCTCAAGACAGCTTAAAATTACCAAAACCCTAAGATTGCCAAAATGTCGGAGTAGCTGCATAAGTGACTGTGCAGTATAAAGAGAGGTTAACTCAGAAAATAGAGAAATATTACTTATAATGTTATTATAATACTCAATGAGGTACAAAATTAGAGATCTAATCTCTTTTACACAAATCCAAGAAGACCTGGCAAGGGTTTCTTAACAGAAAAGATATACAAGAGAAGCTGCTACAAAATCTGTGGCTGAATAATGCTATATTGATGAAGCTCTGGAATATTTTGCTTAACATGTAAATAAATTTCTGTAGATGATCCCTATATCTTTCCCAAAGAAATCCCGATCCTCTTCTTGGGAAACTAGCTCCTCAAAAAGGGGATTCAACCCCTTACACTGCACACCTTAAGAAATGACCCAATTTTCTGAAGGGACTGCATTTTTTCTAAAGGTAGATTCTTGTCCCAACATCAGGTAGTGGAAAATTCATATCAGAAACCTCCTCTTAGATATCTTGAACAAGATCTCCAAGAAAGAGTAGGGAATCCTGTTGGCCGGATAAATCGTTCTTGCGGACAAGACCGATATCCCTAGTGTCAGAAGACAATCTAGCAACAAACGAACAACTAATTTTGTCTTTCTCTAGATATATTCGTTTTACAAATAAATGCTATGAAGGTGTCGATCCTACCTTAGATCCAAATGCTTATTTGCGGTCGTAGTGCTTTCGTCGTATCAATAATCCTTCGTCGCAATAAGAGCTCTTTTGTCGCAAGAAAGTATCATCTTTCATTGATCTACAATCACAAACAAGAAAATATCAATAGCACCTGTATAAAAAATAATCATAAAACATACCTATCATAGTGATCAAGGAATCTATGAAATAAATGATCAAACGACAGCTTATTGAAATAAACAATCGAACGACAATTTATTGAGAAAAACAGAACTTGATTGTATTAATCTTAAAATAACAGAAGAACCTTACAACCTTAGCCTTGATGTTCAAAAGGCCTTCCCGGGGTCCGAAGCAGGAGTCTCCTCTACTTTGATAAGTCTTGCACTCTTCCTTCAGGAGCACAAAGAGGTATGTGATCTTTCCTCCCAAAAGCTCAACAGAAAGAAGACTAAATCTCAACAGCACTTCAACTCAAAAATCTTCCCTTAACTTCACTTAACCAATCTTGTTAACCCCTTGAGGCTACCCAATGCCTCCTTTTATAGAGTAGATGAGGAGGTTAGGATTCCACCTTTAAAGGGATAGAACCCTCCTTCAAAGGGATAGGCTCCTCACATCAAGGGATTAGTTCCTTAAGGTGTGGGATACATGCACCTTACTAAATCGTACTCATCCCCAAAAAATCTCATCCGGAACCTTCTAGAATTGACCAAAATTCAACTTTTTCAGTTTAATTTTGCGCTTTTTTAACTTTACAGGGGTACCGCAGGCATTACACTGGAAAAATGCGTTCTAGAACGCAGTTTCTCTTCACATTACCTGCGTACCCTAGCTAAAAACACAAGAAGGTCTCATGTTACCTGCGTACCCTGAGTTTCAGAGATTTTTAGGGTTTTTCTTCCAGTTCTGAGGCTTGGAATGAGGAACAAAGGTTGTAAGACTTGCAAAGGAGGCATGTATGAGTGTTTAATGAGCTCATACAGTCAGCAGAATTTCAAGGTGACAATTTTTAGTGTAACAGATTGCCCCCTAAAGTGCGAAGTCTGAAATAGATGAGGATGAAGTCTGTCATATATGAAGAGTGAAGTACTTTATCATTTCAAGGATCATCCTGTGGACACCCCGGTCGGAACCTGTAAAAACATTCAATGCAATATATATATATATATATATATGTAATCATATCATCGCTGAGGTAGGCATTCCCATACTCAGATCAAAAACTAACTAAAATTGTTCTGATACAGAAATGATTTTAATATTACATCAATAGTGTAGAGCTTTGTAGACACAGTATGGACGCGGCCATTTGTATATGAATAGTCTACTGTATGAATGATAACAAAATTCCTCGCAGCCTAGATGGTAGAAACTAGATCCAGGGTCTTGATTTCCGCATCTCGAACTAGTACGATTCTATCCATGTGATTAAATGTGTTGAAGTCGAACATGGTAGAAACCACTTGATTACCAGTCAATAATGTAAACTGTTAACAAGTGTGAGAGTAACCACCAGTAATGTCAATGGCTCTCAAAGTACTCAGTACAATCCATGAAATTTGAATGAATGAGCTGAAGTCGAACATGTCATGGAATCATTCAATCGAAGGTCAATGATGAAACCTGTCGTCGAAGGCGAGAAACCTGCCATTGAGGCATGCAGATTTCAAGGTACTGACAATTTCTAGATCAACTTCCTAGATAATGAGTTGTCTTCGATAGAAAGTGATCCGTCGTAGGCAAACCCACAACACGAAATCATAGATCAAGTTTTGAAGAAATATATTGGCAAGGACTGACTCAGGGATGGTCAAAATGGATGACAGATATTTTGCAGATGAATAGTTTGTTTGAACTGTCCTCTTGAACACATAACGACATTGTAGATGGTTTGGTGACAATTGACCCAAAGCTAATACCCAGAAACCGGCTGAAGACTTTCAATGTGGTTTGATTAACTGTTAGGCAAAGGATTTTCCCAACCCAGGTGAACAAAAAGTGTCGTGTTCAAGAGTGGTTAACGGTTTTCTAAATAATCAAAATGTAACAAACAGGTTCGTTTTTCTCTCTTTTCCCCCACCATTTCTGGCAAGTACCTCTTTATTTTTGACAAGCTTGAGGAGGATAACATTTTCTTGTTTATAAGCTCATCCTTCGAATGAGTCCAACTTAGTTTAAGATTCGAACCCTAAGAAGGAGTGGTTCGTTCCTGTTTAAAATTGAACAGGTCCTTTACAGTTAAATTTTAACGAGTCCAGTATAGGAGAAACTCGGTGTTTTTCAGTTTTAGGGAGTTAGAAGAAAAAACTTAAGAAAACTCCATGGGTGTAATTTTTCGTAAATTTAGTCTCTCGAGCCTGAAAAAGGATAAAATAATGCGGGAGAGAACTCTATTGACCATAATTAGTCAACGTATACCTTTTTCGTAAATACTCCATTTCAGTCCGTAAAAGGGGTAAACTTATACTGAAGGGATGATCATTCATTTACTTTAACGAGTTAGAATAATCAAGTACTCGGAAATCTTTTCATTTTTAGAGAGTCTGAAAAGGGCTTAAAAGAGGACTCCAAGGTTTCGCTTTTTCGTAATTTTCAAGAGTCCGCAAAAGTGATAAAAGTATACTCAGTAGTTTCACTTTTTCTGTAAATTTTAACGAGTTTGAAAAAGGGATAAAAATGTACTCATGGTTTTCACTATTTCGTAATTTTTAACGATTTTGAAAAAGGGATAAAAATGTACTCATGGTTTTCACTTTTTCATAAGTTTTGACGAGTTTGAAAAAGGGATAAAAATGTACTCATGGTTTTCACTTTTTCGTAAGTTTTAACGAGTTCGAAAAAGGGATAAAAATGTACTCCTGTGGCCGACTTTCAATTTAATTAATGAGCAGGAAAAGATAGAAAGAACTCGGCATTTTCATGTGTTTTACGAGAATGAAGGATAGCAAAACATCTTGAGATTTTCATGAGTTTAACGAGTCTTGAAAATAACCGAAATTGACTCAAGATAGGTTTCATTTTTACAAAAGCTTGAAACAGAGAAAAAATATGCTTCAGAGTGGTTTCATTTTTAATCAAGCTTGAAATAAAGAGAAAACTGTGCTTGATGCCCCCTAAGCATAACTGCTAGAGCGCATGCCCCCCCAGCTTCATTTCATTCAACTAAGTACACTAGTAATAAATAGCTAGATGGAATGAAGGTTCATTTACGAGATCATATGATAGACCCTACCTAAAAACTAACTTAAATATATTACTTAACATTTATGAGGTCTATTCAAAGACTCGACTCAATTAAGGGAGGATTTGTTTCATTTTTTAACGAGCTCGACACAGGAAAAGAACTATGCTCATGGCAACGTGTTTCATTTTTTAACGAGGTTGACATAGTAAAAGGAACTATCCTCATAAACTACCTATTTCTAATCTACCAATCTACTCTCTACAATCTACCTATTGTTTCATTTTTTAATGAGGTTGACACAGGAAAAGAACTCTCCTCACCACCGACTGATTCATTTTTTAAACGAGGTTGACATAGTAAAAGGAACTATCCTCACCAGCCACTGATTCATTATTTAACGAGGTTGACACAGTAAAAGGAACTCTCCTCAACTTCACTGATTCATTTTTTAACGAGGTTGACACAGTAAAAGGAACTCTCCTCATAAACTACTTATTTCTAATCTATCTTCTACTCTCTACAATCTACCTACTGATTCATTTTTTAATGAGGTTGACACAGGAAAAGAACTGTCCTCATGGAAGCTTGTTTCAGTTTTTAAATGAGCTTGACACAAGAAAAGCAACTATGCTCTCGACTAACTGATTCATTTTTAAACGAGGTTGACACAGTAAAAGGAACTCTCCTCGGACTCACTGATTCATTTTTTAACGAGGTTGACACAGTACAACGAACTATCCTCGAACTCACTGATTCATTTTTTAACGAGGTTGACACAGTAAAAGGAACTCTCCCCAGTGGAGTCGCCAATTTTTTGGCCGGATAAATCGTTCTTGCGGACAAGACCCATCTCCCTAGTGTCAGAAGACAATCTAGCAACAAACGAACAACTAAGTTTGTCTTTCTCTAGATATATTCATTTTACAAATAAATGCTATGAAGGTGTCGATCCTACCTTAGATCCAAATGCTTATTTGCGGTCGTAGTGCTTCCGTCGTATCAATAATCCTTCATCGCAACAAGAGCTCTTTTGTCGCAAGAAAGTATCATCTTTCATCGATCTGCAATCACAAACAAGAAAATATCAATAACACCTGTATAACAAATAATTATAAAACATACCTATCATAGTGATCAAGGAATCTATGAAATAAATAATCAAATGACAGCTTATTGAAATAAACAATCGAAGGACAATTTATTGAGAAAAACAAAACTTGATTGTATTAATCTTAAAAATATACAGAAGAACCTTACAACCTTAGCCTTGATGTTCGAAAGGCCTTCCCGGGGTCCGAAGCAGGAGTCTCCTCTACTTTGATAAGTCTTGCACTCTTCCTTCAGGAGAAAAAAGAGGTATGTGATCTTTCCTCTCAAAAGCTTAGCAGAAAGAAGTCTAAATCTCAACAGCACTTCAACTCAAAAATCTTAACTTAACTTCTTCAATCCTCCATTAGTTTTCTTAACTTAACCCTTTGAGGCTACCCAATGCCTCCTTTTATAGAGAAGATGAGGAGGTTAGGATTCCACCTTTAAAGGGATAGAATCCTTCTTCAAAGGGATAGGCTCCTCACATCAAGGGATTAGTTCCTTAAGGTGTGGGATACATGCACCTTACTAAAGCGTACTCATCCCCAAAAAATCTCATCCAGAACCTTCTATAATTGACCAAAATTCAACTTTTTCAGTTTAATTTCGTGCTTTTTTGACTTTACAGGGGTACCGCAGGCATTACACTGGAAAAATGTGTTCTAGAATGCAGTTTCTCTTCACATTACCTGCGTACCCTAGCTAAAAATGCAAGAAGGTCTCATGTTACCTGCATACCCTGAGTTTCAGAGATTTTTAGGGTTTTTCTTCCAGTTCTGAGGCTTGGAATGAGGAACAAAGGTTGTAAGACTTTCAAAGGAGGCATTATGAGTGTTTAATGAGCTCATACAATCATCATAATGTCAAGGTGACAATTTTTTAGTGTAACAAATCCCCACCCGGGTAAACCCTTGCACTAAGTAGTGTAGCAACTTAGCTAAAGAGCTAAGTATGCAGGAAATCTAAGCAGACCTCGTGAAAATATAATCTCCATATGTCCATATGCTTTCCATCTCCTTCATTATATAATTGATGAGATTCCTCACCAAGGGTCCCACCCACTATAGGGTTGCTTCCATGCAAAGGTTCCTCCACAAAAACTGTGCTGTCCAACAAGATGGTTCAATGCATTTAGAATTTTTTTTTGAATTGGTAAAAATTGACCTTGTCCACATATTTTTTACCTTTTTCACACATGTGGATGCTTGAAATAGTTATTACATGATCCCCTTTCACATTAGGAGGGATTTTTATTCATACTTGAGCAGTTTAGAAGCCTCCTTGCTCAATTATTCATGCATCTAGTTTTCAAAAGAAAAATTAATATTCCTATTAGCTGAAGCTAAATTGGGAATATTACAGTCTCCCCCTCCGAAATTTTTCTTTTCCTCAGGCAACTGCAAGGGTATTGAAAAATCTCCCCTCCTCCTCTTGTGGCCCTCTCATCCCATAGTCTCATCCATTACTTCATAATTTCTGCAAAAATTCCATCTCCCAATGGCTCCTCCCAAGTGTGCAAGTTTCCCTTTGGTGAATAAACCCAATGGATCTCATCATGAAAGAATGGAAGTTTGTTATGGAAACCTTCTTGCTGATCCATTTCCTTCTCAAGATAGAAGTGTTGACAATCATGGGGAATCTCATCATCAATGGATGTCTTCCTACTGCATGCTATCATCCAAATAAAATGAATCACCCTCCATCTTGGTAATTCATAGAAAATATCCTCCCAATTACTCATGAGAGGCATACCCCAAGTTCTCCAACAAAACATATGGTCCACATCATACCTAAACAAGTAATATGCAATGGTGGCCATATAGTTTCTCATGCTCCCCTTGGAACATGTAGTGTAGAAAAATTAGGGACTCTCTTCCCCCAAAGACACATCCAAAAAGTGTGCGTCTCTCCTAACCATGCCTCCAACAAAGATAAGAACATATTTAGCATGTGGGAGCATAAGTAAGATCATGCTAGCTGCCATATACAATAAGGGAGAAGGACAATGGTCCCTCATGTGCAACCAGCACAATTTTCCTCCTAACTACCATATGATATGATATGACAAGTGTTCTCCCCAACACTTGATTGCTGCCCCATCCTTCTTGCATGCTTGGAGAAGGTGTATGATGGTTGGTGTTAAGGAACAACACCATGAAGAGTACATCATCTCTCCGAGATCTCCCAAAGAATGGCCAACATCACCATTGTTCATGGCCCAAAGTGGCTCATGAAGCCCATCAGCAAAAGTGCCCCCTCTTGGAGACAAGACCTGCACATGAGCGTTAAGATAATACATGTATATAATAGATACATCATGAGATTCAACAATACAATGTTTGTCATACAATTGTTTAAAATCAGCAAGGTAGCTCATGAATGAGCTCCCTCTCACACTCAATGAATAAGGAGGTGATAATGATAAATCTTCCCAAGAGCTATGTTCCTCCTCAACCAGCAAATGATTCATGCACTTACTAATATGAGAGTGCATCTCCTCCTTGAAATTCTCCCACATAAATCCATCTAATATAGCATCATATGTTTTAATGAAGCTAGTGGGATTTGAAAGCAAGACCTCATAGGTTGTGTCGAGTAGTTCATTCTTGAGTTTGGAATATTTAGTTAAGTAAATTTGATCTTGAACATAAATGATTAAATCAACTAATTTATACTTTCCAGCCATTTCTTTCCCATAATGAACCTTACATGTGAATAGGTCCTTAGAATATTCCATCAAGAGTTGGGACTCCCAATAAGGGTCTAGGCTTCCCAACATTGACATCATTGTAGAAATCTGAAATGATGCATTTTTCATATGATGGCTCTCCACCTTGACATGCTTGATGTAAAATTCACATGTTGGAGTATTCCAAACCTTCTTTTGCTGCCCCTCTTGCAGCTGATCTTGCTCAAGACAAGATTGGAGTTTAGGAAAGTCACCCTTCCCTTGAAAGGTTCTCTTTCTCAAAAAATTCCACCTCTTTGCTCCTACATGAAAAAATGAAATTATTTTTTTGTTATGTTCAGAAATATTCATTATATATTGGAGTATCCTTTGCTATCCCAAATCTATGGAATATCCTCTTGATACCATGCTCATATCAGCACAAATTTCTGAATCTATCCCCTCCAACGCAAATAGATGAATGGAAGAAAACAAGGTCAACTTTAGAAATTTTCCTAGCCTTCCATTAATGGTTTTTAGCATTGTAGTGGCTCCCTCCAAGGCTCCCTCTTTAAAAAAATATGTTGCAACTTCATATATTTGAAAGAACACTTTATTTTCCCTCCAATCAGGAGGTCTTCTTGCTAAAATGCCTCTTTGCAAAGAGGCATCAAGGCATAAAGTAGGGTGTGAATGTAGGTGGACAGATTTGCCCCTACCTTTGTTGCATAGGTCCTCGTGCCTTCTTTGTTCTTTCAAACTCTGAAATAGAGAAGGGTGCATTCTCTTCATCTTTTGATTCCATTCCCCCTCTTTTCATTCTCCTATCTTCAAGATCCCATCACTTGGAAATGAAGGTACATGCTGCTCATGTGTTTTGCCAAGAGCTCTATGTGTGAGATCTTTTGGAACTCTTTGCAAGAGTGCAAGAGTTTCTTTCCTCAGAGTAAGTGCTCCATCCTTTTCTTCATGTGGTGTTTGAGGTGCCATTATTATGATTGCGTTATCTTGTCCTGCTTCTCCTTCCTCTTCTTCACTAGTTGAAGTTGCCTTATCCTCAACAGGAGGCCTTAGATCTTGGTCCTCTTTTGAAGAAAGAATCTTCATTTCTTCCTTTTGAGAAGGAAGCCCTTCCTCCAAAGGAGATCTTTCCCTTGGAAAATTATCAAACAATCTCACCTCCTCTTCATTTCTTTTCAGAAATGAAGTTGGATATATAGACCCTCCCAACTCATGCAAAAGTTGTGTTTGTTATGGTTTGATAGTTGCAATAAAAGATGTTTCACATGACATATCATCAAACCTCTCTACTAATATTTTAGTGAACCTTGCATAAGTAGATGTATTTGCATTCTTTAAGGAAAATGATTCAAAAAACCACCAAGCATAGGCCTTACCCTCAAAATGCAGCGCTACTACTTTGATGGCTTCAATTTCCAGAACTTGATGTTGCTGCACAAAGGTGTTTAGCTCCTTCACCCAAGCCCTAGCTAGACATAGAGGTGATCCATAAAAAATGGATAGAAATAATCTACCCTCACTTTTCTTCTTTCTCCTTGTTCTCTTTTCCTCCCTAATTTTACAAAACCCTTGGAAATTCTAGTGACCTTTGAACTCCTCAGATTGAGCTTTATATTCCCGCAAATAATCACCAAGAGTATTTTCCTTTGGCATATCTCCTTTCTTCCTCTCCATGAAGAAGTTGCTGATAGAACGTGGTAGATATGATGATATTTCTGAGTGATCATATCAAAAATATGAGGATTTAGGGTCTTCCTCCTGTATAGATCTATGCGAGGGATCTTCATGGGTTTCCCTCCTCATTTCTTTGATGCCCTTGATTTTGCCCTGCAGACCTGAAAAGAGAAGTTTTAAGAACCTATTTTCTCTAGAAAAAAAGGGTTTGATCTGATATCTTCTGCAAATCTCCTTCTCCCCATGAGAAGACTCCATAATTCTTGAGCTCATAGGTTGAGCCAAGATTGTTGCTCTGATACCACTGTAATATCCCAAAACCGGGATTTTCTACAGCAATAAGAATACCTTAAGGTATTCCAAATTTTTATAACAGAAAGTGATCATATAATATAATGTATTTAAATGCATATCTTTAATAAATAAATCACAACAAAAAACTATGCCTTTTTTACAATGTCACCAAGCGGGGAAAAGCAACAGTTTTGGCCCCAAAACATTATTTTATGAATATATGGGTTATTATAGTGAAAAATAATGGTTTTTTCCCTTATAATAGTCAATTTAGGACATGCATGGAAGGTATTTTCAGAAACAAATTCCTTTAGCTTAGTTAAACAGGCCTCCCATGCTCAAGACAGCTTAAAATTGCCAAAACCCTAAGACTACCAAAATGTTGGAGCAGGTGCACAAGTGACTGTGCAGTATAAAGAGAGGTTAACTCAGAGAATAGAGAAATATTAGTGATAATGTTATTATATTACTCGATGAGGTACAAAATTAGAGATCTAATCTATTTTACACAAATCCAAGAAGACCCGGCAAGGGTTTCTTGACAGAAAAGATATACAAGAGAAGTTGCTACAAAATATATGGCTGAATAATGTTGTATGGCTGAAGATCTGCAATATATGGCTGAAAATGCAAAGAAATGGATGTATATGCTCCCTCTAGCTTTTCCAAAGAAAGGCTGATCCTCCTCTTGGGGAACTAGCTCCTCAAAATGGGGATTCAACCCCTTCCACTGCACACCTTAAGAAATAATGCAGTTTTCGGAAGAGACTAAATTTTTGCTGAAGGTAGATGCTTGGCCCAACACTAGGTAGTGAAAAATTCAGATCAGAAACCTCCTCTTAGATCTCTTGAACAAGATCTCCAGAAAGAGTAGGGAATCCCCACCCGGGTAAACCCTTTCACTAAGCAGTGCATCAACTTAGCTAAATAGCTAACTATGTAGGAAGTCTAAGCAGACCTCATGAAAATATAATCTCCAATATTTACATATGCTTGCCATCTCCTTCATTATATAATTGATGAGCTTCGTCACTAAGGGTCCCACCCACTATGAGGTTGCTTCCATGCAAAGGCTCCTCCACAAAAACTGCGCTATCCAACAAGATGGTTCAATGCATCTAGACAGTTTTGTTGACTTGGTCAAACTTGACCTTGTCCACATAATTTTTACCTTGTTCACACATGTGGATGCTTGAACAGTTAATACATGATCCCCTTTCACATTAGGAGGGATTTTTATTCATACTTGAGCAAATTAGGAGCCTCCTTGCTCAATTACTCATGCATCTAGATTTCAAAAGAAAAATTTATATTCCTATTAGCTTAAGCTAAATTAAGAATATTACACATCAAAATCTTCACTCGTAAATATCTTCTAAAAAGGATAGGATTATGCACATGATATACACCATTCAATTGCATGACAAGAAGAAGGGAATCTAAACAAACATGAAGGTGAAGGATCCGACGGGAAATGGAATCAGCTAATAAACCTCGCATTGCATCATATTTGGCCTAGTTATTGGTAGTAATACTAATGCATAGGCTATTCAAGAGAACAAGAGAATGTAAGGGGGTAAAAATGGCCCAACCCGCCGAGGCTAGATTCCAAGAGTAGCAACTTGCACCATCGGAAAAACCGATATAAAGTGTGGAAAAGGGGGTAAATTTGAAAGGTGCCACAAGACAATAACTGAGAGGATGATGAACAACGCTGGCAACTATAATGCAAGGTAAAAATCAAACAAACACTACTAGAGGGAGTGCTCTAGGTAGGATATCTACCACCCACACACTGACGGCTAGGTGGTCTGTGGGAGTTGCCTTTGGGGCAACTTGTGCTTAGGTCACAAAAGTCACCATAGAAATGGATGGTGCCATTCCTCTTATGGGCAGGAAAGATGAAGTTAGGGCTGGAAAAGGCTTCCATGATGTTGTCATCACAGTAAAATATGGGGTGACTGGTGGAAGGGTAACCACATGACGCGGAAAAGCTACCTGACTCATCATCAAGAGAAGAAAGGTTCACATTCGTATCATAATGGGGGCTGATGGAAAAATAAGCAGATAAGGGATCCACTAATTTTGAGCCCAAGGTGATCACTGAAGGGAGGTCAAGTGAAACATAAGGGGAAGTCTTAAAGGGAGCTTCCACCTTGGATCTCATGAATGATGATAGGTAGAGGATGGTGGCCGAAGACTCCATCATCTCTACATCGCGAGGGGGAATGTCAATGGGAGCAGTGGTATCCTCAGGTTTGCTCGAAGCATACTGCATGAGGATGGGAGAGGCAGACTGGTTCTGTTCAATCTCATACTCCTGAACTACCTCCAAATAGGCATGGTAATGCATGAGGCAGGGAAAATGATAGGTATAATGACCATGGATATCACACAAAACACAAGGTTTGTTATCGTGAATAGTCTTGGGGTTCTTGACTATAGTCGAGGAAGGGATAGAGGTTTCCGGGACCATAGACTCAAGGAATGTGACATTGACCATGGGTTTAATACTAGGAAATTCAGGACAATGATGGGTGGCATGACCGACAGCATCACACAAATCACAAAGGGGGTATGCTTTGGAGGCTGAGGAGGAGCAGGGCTTATGGGCGACCTTGTTTTTAGGTGCCTTCTTGTGAGATTTTATCCTCTCTCCTGAAGCTGTCACAATAGGACTAGGTTCTTGTTGAGGTGACTGAGGCACAAAAGCAAGGGGAGGGGTCATGGGGACTGGTTAAACTGGGGTTAAAGCAAGGTAAAGTTTGGGCTAACCAGGTGGGATAGCGGCTGGGGGATCAATGTACTAGATTGTGATTCCAAGGTAAGGTTAGGAAAGGATAAGGTAGCCATAACAAGTATCGAAAATAATCCAGGGGGGGAGCTAGGAACACTATCTGACCAGTGGGGTAATGGCCAGGTGGGATAGCTCTGAGATGGTTAAGGCTAGGAGGAACCATGCTGGGAGGGTTGAGAGGCTCACAGATACAACCTGAAAATGAGGGGCCTTGAGGGGGGGTGTCCTGGCTGAGTCGAGGTGCTAGGAGCAAGTTGCGGAGGGTGAGGCTGTTGAGTAGTCCAAGCGAGCCGCTTGAGTTTGGACCAAGACAATTGCATCATGAAAATGTCCGATGAGATGGGATCAGACATAGGAGGATGAAGACAAGGGAATGAACCAAGAAAATAGGAGTCTTTGTAGACTCCAGGTGAAACACTAGTAAAAGGTTTGACTGTTTGTTTATTTCCCACTAAGAGATGATGGACCTAGTGTAATATTCCCAAATTTTCACCTGATATTTGGAATATTAGAGTTCTTAACTTTATTAATGAATTAAGAAAATAAAAGGGTGGAGGGACCCATAATCCTCAATATGAATAGATATCCACTTTTTGTGTGTGAATGTGGATTAATTAAGCCTAGATCTACATAATGAGGTAGTTGAGTAACTACTAATGTGAATGTAATTGGAGATTATGTCTCATTAATTGAGATATATCATGGTGGTTGATACAGTCAACTAAGATCTTGAAGATGTCAAACAAAATATCATGTAACATTCATGATAAAGTGATGAAGGATGTGCAATTAAAGCACACATGATGGAGAGGGTGTACATTGCACCTAGACATGATGGATGATTTGGTCAAACAACACAGTCAAACTTGGAGGATCTTGTCCATATGCACAGTGCAGTCTAGATGAGGGCCAAGGCATGGGAAGGCTCAAACATTGTATAAAGAAGATGAAGAAAAGGATGAGGGCATGCTGGTGATTCTTGATGTTAAGGATATTTTCAGATCTAGAATTTTCATGTGACATTCCATTGCTTTATTGGGTTGTTTAGTAGAGATTGAAAGTGTTGTTTAGCACAGGGTGTTCCTGATCGGGAATCCCACCTCTTTCTTAGAGTAGCTCTAGAAAGAGTATTGTACTTCATTCTACATTAGGCATTGGTGCCACATATCTTTTCCTACTTTCTACAGAACATTCATATTCAAAAATTACAGATTTCTGAAGACCATTTTCGAAGGTGGAAGTTTTCTTCAGTACTTCAGCTGGAGAACTTGTGAGGGTTCATTCCTATCACCTTGGGCTTATATATCAGAATTTTTAGAGCTTCATTTCAGATCTAGCATCAGGCTAAAAGTTATTGACCTCTTGGCAGTAGTATTTCCTTCAAGAATTACACTGTCCAATTTTCATATCCAAATGGAGGAAGGAAGTTGCTAGCATTTCGGTTAGTAATCTTGTGAGGGATCATCCCCTCACATTTCCATCAGTATTTCCATTAGCCTAGATTTTATTTCAGTATTTTTCAATAGGAAGAAGGCCTCACTTTCCCTCACAGCATATTTTCTATTGGCATTGTGTTGCAGCAGCTGTAATAATTATTGGAGGATTCAGAAGCTGGATCTAGGGCTTCTAGCTTGTAGATCTAAAGAAGGTATCAACCATTCAAGATTAGATCTAATATTGTGACATGTGTCAGCCATATATCTGTTAGATCTAGCTTCATATCTGTATTTCCCAACAGATCAAGGATCAAATCCTAGGAGGGTGATTTTCCAAAGTTATAGATCTGAAAAATCCTTTTTGGGTTATTGTGGGAACCCATCACTTTGGCCAGATCTTGAATGTTGGCATCATCTGAGCTCTAGTTTTGAGTATATCTACATTTTAATTTTCAGCCTGTAGTAATATATTCATATTCTGCTGAAGGGACAGTGCAGTATTTACTTCAGTGGCTCTCCAGTTACGTAGTGCCTATTGTGGCATGTTTTCTGTGTGATTCTAGGCGATCTCTTTGGCTAGATCTCCTCATATTTTGTACATTGTGTAACTAAATCTGCTCTAATATAATAAAATGGCTCATCTTCTCTGTAAATTATGATTTTTTCTTAAGATTTAATTTTTACCTTATTGCAATTCTTATATTGTTTTTTAGAATTACTGCATTCTCCCTTTTGGTATATTATAGTGGTATCAGAGCATGATCTTTGGCTCAGCTTGTGAACACTTCATCTTTTACATCAAAATAAGAAGAAAATAGATGAGATCTATCATGGAGGATAATAATTCTACCATTCATTTTGTAGATCTATGCAAGATCTCTCCAAGGAGGTCAATCAAATGAAGGAGGAAAGGCAGAAAGAAGATCCAAGAAGAAGACTTGATGAGGAAGACCCAAGCACTTCCTATCAGTAAAGAAGAAAACCAGAGAATCATAGATATCCTCATAGATCCACTATGCCCACCTTCTTTGGAGAAGTTGAAAGGTATATAAATGAAGAAAGGAATGAACCTGAGACTCATGAGTCTCTCAGTCTATATCTTAAATATTACAAAGCACAGTCTAGAGCATTCAAGGAGAAGCTAACTCTCCAACAATTCTTCAAAATCAAAGAAGAAAGAGGATCCTATAACAGTAATAGAAGAAAGAGGCACATAATAGGTTCTATCTGCCTACATTTTATGGATCTTTCTCAGGCACTATTAAGGCTTGGAGGAAAGACTTAGATTCATTGTTCAGGCTACATCCTGTAGCTGAAGAAGAGGTTGTTCAAATTGTAGCACTTCATCTTTTAGGTGAAGCCAATGATTGGTGGTTTGGTCACATAGAACATGCAAATGTGACTAAATATTCAGATTTCTTTCACAATTTGAGGGAAGAATTTGATGTGAGAAAACCAGAGATGTGTCACAAAGTGACATTCCCTAAAGAAACAAAGCAGGATGTCAATCTTGTCACTCTGGAAAAGAAGTCACTACATTCACCACTAGCTATAGAAGTACTTTCATTCGGAGAAGAGACACTTGCATCTTTGCAAGATAGTCTTGATCTCTTGACATATAGAGTCCCATTCAAGATTCAGGATATGCATGAGGGAGAGGAGGAAGATTCCAGCACTGGTACACTTGGAGAAGATAAACCATCATTCTTACCAGCAGTTGGAGGCACTATTGTCCCAGTTGGAGGAACTCTTGTGTTCTGGAAAGAGATATCCAGATATTAGTTGATCCAAGGTATGCATGAAATTTCATCATATATTGTTTAAGGGCCAATGCATAACCAAGGATTAGAACAAAATGCTGATTTGAATCAGCAACATATCAGTGCACAGAGGACCCTTGATTTAATCAAGAATGAGACTAAGAATGATCCCAGTTCATCATTGTTGAGCTACATTCAACCCTTTGAGTTGAACTGTAGAGTTCTAGAAAATGTGATGAGTAAGATCCTATGGACAATAGCTAGTTATAATATCAGTATTGTGCCTTGCTTTGAGACAGTACATGTATTACCTTGTAGATCTACAACGTTGTCACTTAGTAGCTATAAAAATGAAGAGGCACCATCATTCTTGGAGCATTCTGAAGGTAGATTCACTCATGAAGCAGTGGAGGTAAAGACGAAAAATGGTAGACATCTTGAGATGAGAAACCTTTTCTCCTTTCTAGATGACCCTTTCTCAATGAGCACCTCAAAGCTCAAAGAGAAAATTCTACTTGCAGCAGATCCAAAACTTCAATTGTTTTGGAGGGCCTTTGGTGAAAAGAGAATCTCATTAAGAGATCTCATTGGAGCTTCAATTCAACATTTCATGAAGTACAAAGTTCTTCGTCAGTTTGGGGAAGATGGTATTCTACAAAGTGAGGATACCATGATTATACAGCACATCACTCATAATCCATATTAGGATGAGTAGATGAGGATGATAAGCAAGAGGTTGCATGACCTCTTACAGATTTATAACATGGGCCAGCAAGCTTGGTTATGTTAGCTACCATTGGGAGATTCTTTTCACTGCCCAAAGGCTCCTATTTCTTTGATCCATGCCTTGAAGAACACTTATAAAATGAAGATGGAGGCATGGCTGCACTGACTGCTTCTGGGTGATTATGGTTACCACCCAATAGCTCATAATTATCTAATTCATGCCTTGTGTATCAATGATAGAATGCAGCAAAAGAAGGCATGTTCATTTTGGTTTTCCTTGAGAGAGTTTGGCCACCACATGACATCTCCTATGTCTATGTGTTTTTTATTGGGTAAACATTGGCATAATGCTCTCATGATGTGCATTGATGGTGTTCATTTGTATTGGGCTGGTGTGACATTCCATATGTAAATTAGTATTTTTTTACTCCATGATGCACATGAGGAGGAGAGAGAGCAGCAAGATCTCTTGTTTCTTTGGTTGCTTTTGGGGGATTTTGGCTTGTCCATCTTACGTGGAGGAGATGGAGGATGGCAACAAAGGGCCTTACTCCGGTGGTCACTATTAGGAGGAGATGATTTGACATCTTTATCTACCCATATTACTCCTTTTCTTCTTCTTTTTGCATAACTTTGGAATGATGCTTGGATCCAACAAGGCCAACAGGAGTAAGGATGAGAGCATATAAATGCTCAATCAAATTCATAAAACATGGGATGAATATATGTATTGTGAGATGGAGCTTTTCCTTTGTGGAAAGAGAAACTTTATTTTGTGTATCTTACATATTAATGTGAAGTTGGAACTCATATGGTTGTCACTTGGTACTTCATGATGGAGGGAGGACATCTAACCATACAGTTAGAGGTCATTATATATGTTTTTGAAAGACAACCTTGGAACCAAGCATACATAAGACGTTGCAGAAAATGGAGGAGGCCTTCCTTACGTGGATGCCATTTGGAGGGGAACATATGGCTTTGCATCTACCTTTTGAGTTGCTTGAGGATAAGCAACATTTTTCCGGGGAGGACTGTAATATTCCCAAATTTTCACCTGATATTTTGAATATTAGAGTTCTTAAATTTCTTAATGAATTAAGTAAATAAAATGGTGGAGGGACCCATAATCCTCAATATGAATAAATATCCACTTTTTGTGTGTGAATGTGGATTAATTAAGCCTAGATCAACATAATGAGGTAGTTAAGAAACTACTAATGTGAATGGAATTGGAGATTATGTCTCATTAATTGAGATATATCATGGAGGTTGATAAAATCAACTAATATCATGGAACATTCATGATAAAGTGATGCAGGATGTTGTGCAATTAAAGGACACATGATGGAGAGGGTGCACATTGCAGCTAGACATGATGGATGATTTGGTCAAACAACGCAGTCAAACTTGGAGGATCTTTTCCATATGCACAACGAAGTATAGATGAGGTCCAAGGCATGGGAAGGCTCAAACATTATATAAATAAGATGAAGGCAAGGATGAGGGCATGCTGGTGATTCTTGATGTTAAGGATATTTTCAGATCTGGAATTGTCATGTGACATTCCATTACTTTCTTGGGTTGTTTAGCAGAGATTGAAAGTTTTGTTTAGCACAGGGTGTTCCTGATTGGGAATCCCACCTTTTTCTGAGAGTAGCTCTAGAAAGAGTATTTTACTTCATTATACATCAGCCATTGGTGCCACATATCTTTTCCTACTTTTTGTAGAACATTCATATTCAGAAATTGCAGATTTTTGAAGACCAATTTGGAAGGTGGAAGTTGTATTTAGTACTTCAACTGGAGAACTGGTGAGGGTTCATTCCTATCACCTTGGGATTATATATCAGAATTCCGAGAGATTCATTTCAGATCTGGCATTAGGCCAAAATTTATTGACCTCCTTGCGGTGGTATTTCCTTTAGGAATTACACTGTCCAATTTGGAGATTCAAAAGGAGGAAGGAAGTTGCTAGCATTTCGGCTAGTAATCCTCTGAGGGATCATCCCCTCACATTGCCATCAGTATTTCCATATTCCTAGAGTTTATTGTAGCAGCATTTTTCAGCAGGCAGAAGGCCTCTCTTTCCCTCATAGCACAGTTTCTATCAGCAGTTGTGTTTCACCAGCTGTAATCATTATTGGAGGATTGAGAAGCTAGATCTACAGCTTCTAGCTTGTAGATTTGAAGAAGGGATCAACCCTTCAAGATTATATCTAATATTGTGACATGTTTCATCCATTTATCTATCAGATCTGTATTTCCTAGCAGATCAAGGATCAAATCCTAAGAGGGTGATTTTCCAAAGTTGTAGACCTAGAAAATCCTTTCTAGGTTATCTTGGGAACCCATCACCTTGGCCAGATCTTGAATATTGGCATCATATGAGCTCCATATTTGAGTAGATCTGAATTTTCCTTTTTGTCCTGCAGTTATATATTCATATTCTGCTGAAGGGACAATTCAGTATTTGCTTCAGTGGCTCTCCAGTTACGTAGTGCCTATTGTGGTATGTTTTATGGGTGATTCTAGGCCATCTCTTTGACTAGATCTCCTCATATTTTGAACATTTTGTAACTGAATATTCTCCAATATAATAAAATGGATCAGCTTCTCTATAAATTCTGATGTTGTCTTAATATTTATTGTTACCTTGTTGTAGTTCTTATATTCGTTTTTAGTATTACTGGATTCTCCCTTTTGGGTATTACAGTCATGGGAGGTCTGAGACTTCAGTTCGTAATATGTCAACTGGTCAATGGTGACAATATTTCTGTTATGAGGAAAGCACATCTTACGGTGATCCACATATGGTATAGCAGACATCACTTAAGTGTAGCTGTGACCAATAGAATGTTGTAATCTAAGGATGCATCAATGACTTATACATCAACACAAATAGTCTTTCCCATAAGAGTAATAGGACAATTGTAGAACATGCTTATGGGCTAGGAAGAGTGGTTATCCCACACTCGAATGGTGATAGTGGAAGAGGCCAACTCAAAAGATCCAAGATGCTTCCAAATTGAAGCGGACATCACATAGGTGGATCCTCCCTCGTCAATGATAAAATGAGAAATGTTGGCATTTCGGATCTTGATGGGGATTTGGAAGGCGACGGAGATAGGAGGGGGGGGATGTTCTGCCCAGTCAACATCAAAGACATTCAAACAATCATCTGAAGGATCCAAAGAACCCATGTAAGTTAGCAAAGATTTTTGTTATGAAGAGCACGACTGGAGGAGTTCCAGCATTGATATGGTAGCAGGGGATTGTGCCAAATCATATACTATACTATATGAATGGGAAGCTTTACCAGAAGTAGTGTTTCGACGTAATGGTACCTTGGGGATCTTGTTATGAACCTTTGCCTTAGGCTGAGGGATCTGTAAAGGACCATTGGTTGTCGGAAGAGGCTCTGTGGAACCTAAAGAAAGGGGCTTGGGGGCAGATGTAGGAGGAGGCTTGTTATACTGAAGGGACCAATTCTGAAGGTTGAGGTCAATGGTAATGGGTTGTTCAGAGTTCTTCATCGAATCTGGTAATCATAGGTAATATATGGAGGAGGTTGAGTTTCCACCTAACCTTCAGGGGGTTGGGTAGCCATGAATCCTTGCTTGGGGAAAGGATTATTAAACGCAGCCAGTTGGATAGGTGCAACATTGGGAGGAACCGAAGGGGAGGCTTATTGTCCTCGTGATGCTGCTCGAGCTTCCCACATCTACCACATCTGAGGTAAAAGAGCAAAATCATGGGTATAGTAACTGTTAGGTCTCTGTAACAAGCAAGATTGGTAAAGTCCGATTACAGAGTTAACATCATTTCAACGAACTTTGGGATTCTAGGATCTAGCCCTCCTGAATCCGGAGAGGGATCTCTCCAATATGTACAAAGATGGATATTGTCTTTGAAGTTTTAGGGTGATGGTATTAGGCTAGTTATGAAGTCCAAAGGTTTTTTTTGGTTTTCTCAGATGGTTGAACATAGTTGTTGTCTGAGACAGAAAGATCTATATGCAAATAGGTTCAAAGGTGAGAAGTTGCAAGTGAACAAAATAAGCTTTAATTCTAAAGAAAGATGATGGCAAGTTTTCAATCCATTGGGCTATGGAGTCATAAGAGAATTTAATTGAAACAACCAGGTTCAAGAGTAATCTATGGGGCAAGTCATCTAGGCCTAAGGATCTCTTTGAAGTTTGATTTATGGAATGGGTTGATTACAAAAAGAAGGGGAATTAATAGATGCAGAAAAAAGAGCAGCCCAGGATCTGGTAAGTACTTTGAAACTAGCCAGCCTTTGACCAGGCACTTAAGAAAAACATAGAAGCAAACTAGGATCTGGTAAGTACTTTGAAACTATCCAGCCTTTGATATACTTCTAATAGAACACAGATTAAAAAAAAAAAACAAAGGGAATCTTGAAGGCAACCTTTGGAGCAGAAACTAGCGGGCAGGGCTCACCTTTCTCCTCATCTTAGTTCTTCTTTACTTAGTTGCTTCCAAGACAATCACCAAGATAACACAGAATGGCCCAAGATCTGATAAGTACTTTGAAACTAGTCAACTTTTGACACATCCTAAGGGAAACAGACAAATAGTTGAGCAAGCAAGAAAGGGACTCAGGGCTAACCTTTGATTTCCTCAATTCATTCCTTACACAGCGTATATGAAGGTAACATTTAAAAATAACATTCAACAGTGACGAAAAGATGAGGGAACGCCAGCATCTCTGTGCTTAGACTGAATTAAATCATTTCTAAATAACACAATAAGAAGAAAACATTGGGATAGAGATTTTTCAGCCAGAGAAGGTCACTGGAGAGAAGGTCACTGGTATACAGCAAACTCTAACACTGTTTAAACTGTTCTTTATAGTGGAAAATGAAACAAATTGAGAACAGAAATAAAATGACAAGTTACAGTGAGAATAACATCACCATCAGCATAGACCAGGATCCCATAAATCAGCTTGTATTGATTGCTTCAAACCGGTTACAATCTTCAAATCCAATGTTTTAATCCATCTCTCTTCACAATCTAACCTATTCGTTACAAGCAGAGCTCCAAGAGCCTATGAAACCACTATTTACAGTCAAGAGTTTTCCGTTAAGAGATAGCTACAACGATTCAACAATTACATTGACAACCAACTAATCCAACCCCTCACTCATCTTCTTCTGGAGTATTTATAGAAGGATGAGGAGGTGAGATCTGATAAAAGATCTCAAACATAATCAATGCAGAATTAATGTCTTCCTCACCCCGTGAGGTTCGATGAAGAAATTCTACAGTTGTTACATTGCATTAATGTGTTTACGCTTAAGAAATAAGATCGAAAAGAGCTTTTGTTGACCTTTGAGGCTCTGCGTACTGTTAGGGTTACTCTGCAAACATTCTGTCATTCAATCCGGTGCAGTAATAACTTCTTTGGTTGTTCTGAGGCATAATATCTGATTTTGCTCAATAAATTCATCCTCTGATTGAGCTTTCTGAGGAAATAGGTGGCACTGTGGTGGTTGAGGAATCAATTTGCCTCAAAGTATGGCGGTGGAGGCAATTGTCTGATGAACACCTTTAGGTTTTGCTTTAATCCGTGTTCTGAGCCGGGGATTAGGCTTTTGATAACCGTCTTAGCCGTAATCCCCGCCAATATTCTCACAAAACTATTGCTCTGGTTCACTCTGTCTTCAAAATCTGATACTCTTTCTCTGCTCTGATATTGATGGCATTCTTCAAGCTTTACAGGGACGTGCGACAACCAAAGCTCATGAAACTTTGTTGATACCATTGTTCTTCTCTGTATGATCGATTCCCTGGATAAATCGGAAGGACTGGATTCGTCACCCTCATCCTTTAGATTTTCATAGAATACGAAGAAAAACCTTAAAAACCTGTAAAATACAAGAAAAATGAGAAAATCCTGCGTTATATGGATAGACTGCATCGGAAGTCGTGCGGGAAAATGGAGAGATCGGAACCGTTGATCGTATCGCGATCAACAGTTGGGAGCGAATTGAACAGTCAACGGGGAGAAGGTGGACTGTACAATGGAATCGGGAGAATAAATGAGAGCCGTCGATCCGCGGAGATCGACGGTGGGGATCGGCTCTTGAATGCGTCGGGGAAGATTTAACGGGCGTGCGAGTTCGTTAAAGGGTGAGCGGAAACGGCGATCAGGGACCGTCGGATGGGAGGGCCCAGATCCGACGGTGGGGATGAATCCCGCTGCGGGGCCATAGGATGAGGTTTAACACGCGGGAAATAGACATGGCACAGCGGTTTCTGGGGTGAGGTGGAGAGCACATGTCGGCCAGCGTGTGGGATCGCTGGCCGATGGTATAAAACCGCTTCCGGACGAAAGGTGGTGCGGGCACAAGACCGGTGGAAATGGAAAACAGCGCGGCGAAAAGGGGGGGGGGGTCCACCAGATGAGGGATACACTCCGCACCATTGATCCGTTGAACAGATCGACGGTGGAGTTTTAACATGATTTTCTTTGGTGGAAAAATAAAATAAACCCGACTTTGCATTTTACAAAGGTTTTCAATGTTTTCGGGTGATAAATTATTTCTGAGGGTTAAGCGCCTGGCGGTCTTAGCACAAGGTTCTGGCGGGGGGACATATGGATGGGGAGAAAGCAGGGGCTTAGTCTGAGGGGCTAAAGCCTAACGCATAGAAAACGTATGTTTTTCTATGGTTTTTTAATGATTTTTGCAAGAGGAGAAAGGCTCCGATAGGTCAAAAAGTGGGTTTTTAACCTTAGGAAATGAGATTGATGGAGAAATAAGGGAGATAAAAGGGTTTGATGGGTTTTTTATGGATGAAAATGAGACTCGAAGAAACGAAGGAAAGGTGGAAGAAGGGGAGAGGAAAAAGGAGGAGGATGCAGCCATACTTGATTAGGATTTTTATGGAACATCAGAGGCAGAGAGGAGGAAAAGTATGTAGAACCAATCAGTAGCTTAGACTCCTACCAACAGACTTCAAGTATCAACAGTTTAAGGCCTGAATCTGTTTCTTGAAGGCTTCCAAGAATATTTAGCCACCAGCTGATATAATTGAAAAATATAGGTGGCTAACAGTGGCTCCACTTGGGGATGGTGCCTTCTTGAAGGCATCAAGAATTCAGACTTGATTTCTCTGGGATGTTGACTGGTGTCTGACCCATCACTTGCTCTTGCTTTACTTCTGGACCAAATAATGTTAGTCATGAAAGAGAGATGAATTTCATCAATACAACTTCTACCTACCCCAATCCTACTGATCTAACATTTTTTCTTCATCAGAGTGCACTTGGATTGGCAAACTCTTTACACAACATTTTATTCTTTTGAAAACAAGAAATCTAATCTACTTCTACTCCTTATTTCTCCCTGAACCCAGATTAAACAGTTGAGCTCAGATATTCCTCTACCTATTCTACTGATTGTTGGGATTAAACAGTCCAACAAACTTTCATTCTCTAAATTCTACAACAGAAATTTAAAAATAGCCAAGTCAAGATTGAGTTGTTTGACTTGCTATGATCTATGGCATAAAAACAGGCTGCACATAGATTATTATTTGCAGAAAATTTTAAAACAAAACAGAAGGCTTAAGATCTGAAAATTTTCTTATTATGGCCTTCTCTCATATTCACAACTCTGTTTTTTCTTCTCAGTGAGCTATCTTCATGTTTCCTCTGGTTCAAGTTTTGAGCGAATTAGAACCAGGGCTTTTCCTTTGACTCAGAAATTGGAGTAGTTTTGAGCCAGTCCTTTGGAAATTTTGGTTCAGATTTTGAGTTTGTTTGAACCTTCATTTCTACCCTAATCTATCTACTGATAAGCCAAGATTAAACAGTTTGGAAAATCAAATTTGCTACCCTATCAGCAGAAAATTGAAAGCTAATTAGTCAAGATTAAACAGTTTGACCAATTAGAAGTGTGTTTCAAGGAGTGGCATTTAAGCTTGCACACTTTCATATTCATTTCTCTTTTTGGCATGGGGCCTTGCCTTTCTTGTTTTCATTCCTGCCCTCTTTTCATTTTTTCTTTGTTTTTGTATTTTTTGATTTTTTATAACTTTGAATACAAATGATGGATGGAGTATTTACAGTGAAAAAAGGTAAAAAGGCTTCAAAACATAGAATAGCTTAAGAAAGGTAATGTTTAAGCATCCTGCCATTGACAGGACCCCCAAACAATTCTGCTCCATTCAGCTCTTGTAAGAAAAATGCATTGTTTCCAGCAACTGAATGGATAGAGTAAGGGCCAAGCCATAGATTATCAAATTTACCATGCTTCCCCTTGTCTTCCCTCTTTGAGTCCCACTTTAAAACTTTGTCCCCAATTTTAAAATTGCTGGCCTTCGTTCTTCTGTCAAATATCTTCTTGATATTGTCTTGCTTCTGTAATGCTTTGTTGTACACTTCCTCTCTGGTTTGCTGAAGATGGATGGTCTGATTTATTCTTCTGATTATGTCATTCTTCAGTCTGCAACTCTTGAATTAACTTCATAACTGGTACACCAAGGCTGTTAGGAAAAATTGCATCTGTACCATATACAAGCTGGAAGGGTGACATACCAATGGATTTCTTCAATGTTAATCTGTCAGCCCATAGCGCATGGATCAGCTTTATGTGCCAAGACTTCTTGTTGTCCTCCAACAATTTCTTTATTATGTTCACTAAGCTTTTGTTGGAAGATTCTGCAAGTCCATTACCTTGAGGGTAATAGGCTGTGGAGTGTCCCAATGTTATCTGGTATTTGTGACAGAACTCTACCATTCTCTTTGATCCAAATGCTGCTGCATTATCGGTGATGATTTTTGTAGGACAGCCAAATCTGGAGAGGATGTTGGTTTCTATGAATTTGATAATAACTGAATCATTGGCCTGTCTACATGGAATGGCTTCTATCCACTTAGTGAAGTAGTCTGTGGCAGTAAGGATCCACCTATGTTGGGCAGAGGATGGTGGGTGGATTTCTCCTATGAATTCAAGTCCCCACTGTTGAAAAGGGGCTTCAACAGTAATTGGATGCAGAGGAAGGGGTAGCAATTTTCTCTTACCCTCGAACAATTGGCATTTATGGCAAGTGGTTGTCAGTTTATGTATATCAGGAAAAAGAGTAGGCCAATAGAAACCAGCCCTCAAAATATTGTTGGCTGTTGACTTCCAGTATAGATGGCCTCCACACTCTCCTTCATGGAATTCCTGCTTAATCTTTTCTGCATCCAACTCAGGCAAACATTTAAGCAATATACCACTAGCATTTTTCCAATAAAGACATTTATCAATAATGCAATAGTTTACAGCTTTTAACTTTAGGAATCTTGCCTTTGTTTTGGATAAACTAGGAGGTGTGTTTAAATTAAGCAAAACATAGACAATATCAGTATACCAAGGAGAATTCGCAAAATAATCTTCAACAATGGGAGTTGAGAATTCTTCTTGGTCATCCAAGGCATTAATCATATTAATATCAAGAACTTGACAATTTGATTCAGCCATTAACCTAGCTAGACCCTGACCTTTGATAAGTTTAGTGGGTTTAATCTCTAAATCATATTCAAGAATAACAACAATCCACTTACCTCTCTTACCATCTGGATCCTGGGTTAGAATGTCTTTTACAACCGAATTTGGGACAAAGGCAATGATGTGTGAGTGAAGGATGTACACCCTGAAGTCCTTTAAAGATTTCACCAAAGCAAAAGCCTGTTTCTCCATAATGTTATACCTCAAAGGGGCATCCCTTAATGCCTTGCTAAAGAATGCAATGGGCTGCTCTTGTCCTTGTGGGTTTTTCTGTAAAAGGATAGCAGCTATAGTATGTTCTGGTGCAAATGAGAAGATATAAAAATATTTTGAGAAATCAGAACTTATGAGAACCGGCGTTTTGGTTAATGCTTGTTTCACCAGTTCAAAGGATGTCTTTGCTTCTGCGGTCCATTTTACCCCTTGCTCCTTCTTCAACATGTTTGTGATATTTTTAAGGAGCTCAACCAAGTTGGGGATGAACCTTCTCAAAAAGTTAATCTTCCCTATGAAAGACTGCAACTCTTTGATATTCCGAGGATGGGAGATTTGCAATATGGCTTCAATCCTCATGGGATCTATCTTTATGCCCTGTTCTGAAATGATATGCCCAAGAAGCTTACCTTCTTGGAGACCAAATAATGTCTTCTTGGGGTTCAAAGATATCCCAAACCTTCTGCACTTCTCGAAAACTTTCCTCAAATGTTCTAAGTGTTCTTCATCTGTTTTTGAAAACACAGTTACATCATCAAGATAGATAATGATGAAGAAGCCTAATTCTTCCGAGAATGCTATGTCCATGGCTCTCTGAAAGGTTGCTCCAGCATTCATTAAACCAAAAGGCATTTTCACATACATGAAAGTGCCCCATGGTGTAGTAAAAGTTGTCTTTAATTGATCATCAGGGTGGACTAGGACTTGATTATACCCTAAATAGCCGTCCAGCAAAGAAATTCTTTTAGACCCCACCACCCTTTGCAAAATATGATCCATTTTGGGCAAAGGGTAGTTGTCTTTCAATGAAGCTTTGTTTAAATTCCTGAAGTCTATACAAAGTCTGATTTCTCCAGTATTTTTCCTAACAGACACCAGATTAGATACCCACTCAGAATATCTAATAGGGACAATAATACCAGCATCGTGCATCTTCATGATTTCCTTCTTAACCAATGGAAACTGGACAGGGTTGATTCTGCGCAGTTTTTGTTTGAATGGTTTTTGGTTTTATTTAAGAGGGATTTTGTGCTGTATTATTTTAGTGTCATAGGATTTAAGATCTTCATAACTCCACGCAAAAACATCAGAAAATTCTTTGAATAGCTCTAAGTATTTGAGTTTAATGTGAGCTGGCAAGGTTTTAGACAGCTTGATCAATTTTGGTTTTTCCTCACTGCCTATATTGCATTCCTCCACTTCGGTTTCCACAGGTTCCAGTTTTGGTTTGTTGGCCACATCATCAAAATCAAATAGTTCCTCTAGAGGGGCCAAACCCTTGGGCAGACTATCATTATTAGAATGCAGAGTTTCCATTTCTTCTGTTTCAGATTTTGCACTTAGTTCTATTTGATGTCTAGATATGATAGTCTGAAGGTTTATATCTACCAGCTGCGGAGATGGTTCTTCTTCACCAAGAAAATTTTCTTCACTGCAGTCTGTATCATAGTCTGAATCTGAACTATGGGGTTCGAATTCATTTCTGAATTGCATGAAGTCTTCTATTTGTTTATCTCCATTAAATACCTGCCAATATTTCTTGTTATCTGGGATAGATGGTCTGAATTTTATCTGAGAGGTGTCATCATACAGCATTGGGCAGGTTCTAGCAGCAAAGGCTAAATTGTGGGCTGCAATGTTTCTTTTTCTTGGGACAAAAGATAAGGTGTACTCCTCAAATGTTTTCAAAAGGTCAATGACATCATCCCTGTAGGCCCTAAGTCTGGGGTGATTTGCATTATAGTCCCTATTGACTTTCCTAATGATTAATTCAGAATCCCCATAAACATCGATTCTCTTGGCACCTAATTTTTTTAAAAGATGCAGGCCTAAGAGAAGGGATTCATATTCTGCTATGCTGTTGGAACACTGAAAATTTAATTTGCATGAGATGCATTCTGTATGATTGTTTTCAGTGTTAGTGATCCAGACACCTGCACCAGCATTTGTTTTGGTGCATGACCCATCAAAATACATAGTCCAGAGAGGCAGATTTTCAGTTTGGTGAATGGACGTTGTATCATTTGATTTCTCAAGTTTTTCATCGAGTTGAGGACTTTCTTCCTGACTGTCAAGTTTTGAGTTCAACGAGTTGATGATTTGCAGTTCAAGATCTGTGTTTAAATTGCTAGGACCTTCAGGCACAATAGACTGTTTTGGCAATTCAGCGTTGTTTTCTTCCTCTTTTACTCCAGCCATGGATTCTATTGAAATAATTTTTTCGGTGAGTGTTTCATGATTAAACATGATAAAAGAATCAAGGCTCGTGTTTATAGCATAGAGAGGGGAGTTTTGAGGCCTATCCTGACTTGTCACTGTGTACTGCATGTGGGATTCCGTATAAAGCTTCCTAGTTTGATTAAAAACAGGGATAGTTGCATAGGTCATGTCCATCTGCATGGTCCCCTGTAACTTAGCCCCCCAAGATCGTGATAAAAGCATTCCATACTTTGGGGGGACATCAGCCACAACAACATCCATGACTAAACATTTAGCTGGAATTTGGGCTAAATTAACACAGAGATCTTTAATCAATCCAAGACACTTGACCATGCTTGAGTCAAAGGAGTACAGGTCTTTGTAAGGTCTGGTAATTTCAAGACCCAGGCCTTCCATTACAGCTTTCGGCATTAAATTATGGGAAACACCCGAATCATGCATAGCATTATGCAGAATTTTGTCATGAATGTTTAGGCTTACATAAAAGGGAGGGACCGGACCTTCTTGGAACTTTCCTTCAATCTTTGGACCAAAAATGAGCTCTGGTTGGTCATCACTAAGATTGAGAGTATCTTCGTTCTCTTCTAAGTTCAAAGCCTTCAAAATTTTGGATCTATATACACGTTGGGTAGCTAACTCAGTCAATGGAACAGAGATTTTGATCTTTGAGATTTCATGTTCTAGGCTGAAAAGGTTTTGATTCTTTAAAGCATTGACTTCAGCTCTATTTACTGCCACTTTATCAGCAATAACAGCTTGCTGTTTTGGTTTATCTACAATTGGAACAGTTGTTCTACCAGGAGTACTAACTGAGGTGCTAGTACTACTAATCTGTGCACTCTGTTTTTGAATGTTTTGAGTGTCTTTTTCTTTATCATTACCAGAATCAACAGCCATCATTTTGTCCTTTTGTTTGTTTGTTTTAGACTTGGTTGCGGTGCTGTTTTGAGAAGGTTTGTCAGAGGTTTTACTATTGGGGGTTTGTTGATTAGATCTACTTCTGAGTTCATATTCCCTTAAAGGCTCTATGACAGCGTTCTCCATGTTCTGATAGCTATTCTCATTATCATTTCTTCTGTCATCATAAGGCATATACAGACCTTGTTTATTATCATAATGAACCTCAAATTCATCATCATCTACCCCAAATAAGTTTATATCATCCTCCTCTGTTATTTGATATGTCTGTTCAACCTCACTTAAAAAGTTCTGATGAAAGGGAGGAATGACTTGTTGATCATCTTCCCTGGGTCTATTTGGAGGCTGATTTCTTCTAAGATTCTAGTTCTGGTTTTGGTTTATGTTTTGAGGAGCATTTTGATTTAGACTTGCTTGTGCTCTCTCTAGAATGCTCATTTTCTTCATCATTTCTTCCATCATTCTTTCCATCTTCGAGCTCGAAGTAGAAGGGGTGGATTCCTCTCTAAAAGATACTCTCTTTTCAGCTTTCATCCTTGCTCTCTTCTCCATGAGGTTTACCTCCACAGAAAGAGCACCTTTTTGCATATCTTCAAGGGTTGCAAAGACTCTTTCTCTGAGTGAATAAGTCATGTCTGGGTCAAACCCTTCAGGGAATTTGTTTAAGGCTGATCCCTGAGGAGGTTTCAGTTCAGGGGAAAGTGCATTATACACACTGTTAAATCTGGTACAATAAGCTTGTACACTTTCCCCAGGGTTCCTATGGAGATTGTTGTAGTCGGAAAGGACTTGGAGAGGGTTTTTCCTTACTTCCCATTTGTTTAAAAATGTTTGATGGAAGGCTTGAAGGTCGTTAATACTATGGGGGGTTAAACCTTTAAACCATTTTCTCACTTCTCCCCCCAAACTTTGAGCAAACAATCTGATTTTGACAGATTCATTATCAATTTCATTTCTGTCAAAGTAGTCATTCATCTTGTCCACATGTTGAGATGTTGTTATGGTATTATTAGCATCATATAATGGAATTTTGGACTGATAGTCCTGTGGAAGATTGACTAATGGTACAGGAAGGACTAAGGGAGCATACCATGTTGCCATGATATGTGGTGGGGGTGTATTTACAAGAGGAGGTGTGGGTTGAAGTGGAGTGGTTTGAACAGTGGATGAAAGATGAACAGAAGTGGATGGAACAACAGTAGATCTCTGAGCTGATCTCGGATGAGAGACACCTAGATTATGTAAGAAATGTAAATCAGGAGGTGTTGATTCTCTATTCCCAAGAGTCTCACTTGTTTCGGGAGATGAAAGTGTAGGCTCAGAATCTAACTGATCCAAATCACCAAATGACCTAGTTATGAATGGGTTTAATAAGTCAATTTGTGATTCATGAAGAGCTGAAAGGTTTTCAGGGACTGAATTAGCTCTTAGGGGTGGTCTGAAAATAGTTGAAGATTGTATCCTAGGAGACTTCCTAAGAATTCTTTCTGGGTTATCAACTATTTCAGGAGGATCTGGGTCAGGATGGGCTCTAGTGTGAATCTTTTTAGGAGCCACAATTTTTATATGTTTAGACCCAACTAAACAAGAAAGGTTCAACCAGATATGACAATCTTTAGATGGTTAACCAACCTGTTTTCTCAATTCGAATCCGACAGCCTTCTAACTGAGTTTGAATGATTTTATAATGATAAGGGTTCTCCCCAGTGGAGTCTTAAGGTCTGTTCAGGATGGTGGAGTCGCCAGGTGGAAGGTTCAGAGTGTTCTCAAAAGGGTACACTGTCCACCACAGTGTTTGTGAAACATTCCTTCTCAAGGATATCTCAAAACACAACAAACTCTAACCAGAGGTTGACTGGGAGGGCATTCACCAGATATGTCACCCCCAAAGAGGATGAGATCCAGAGGCTACCTGGCCCTTTCCAGACTCTGTCTAAGAGTATAGGGTAAAACACATCAAAGTCGTAGACAAGATATCAAAACTAGTGTTTTACTACCAATCTGAAATGTTTTTGGTATTTTCTGAGTTGTCCATATTTGTGGTTTAAAAGAATGTCCTAACTTTGCCTCAAAACTTAGCTACGGTTGTGAAACAAAGATAGTCTATCCTTATGGCTAAGCTAGCTGATTTTCCAAGGTTAGATAAAAACTTAGCAGAATCCTAGGATTGACCTAGTTTGTCACTGATTCAATTGATCTTCATCTTAATTACCATTTTCTTGGTAGTGCTTGAAAAGGCTGGCTTTTACTCTCAAGATGTTATATGAGGATTCTGGGTAAGGGTCCCCAGCAGAGTCGCCAGAAATGTTATGTTCTGGTGGCTCAGCTGCAGAATAGAATAATTGTCATGGAACCAGAGATTTTGAGTTAAACTCTCCCCAGCGGAGTCGCCAGAAATGTTATGTTCTCTGTAACAAGCAAGATTGGCAAAGTCCGATCACAGAGTTAAAATCATTTCAACCAACTTTGGGATTCTAGGATCTAGCCCTCCTGAATCCGGAGAGGGATCTCTCCAATATGTACAAAGATGGATATTGTCTTTGAAGTTTAGGGTGATGATATTAGGCTAGTTATGAAGGCCAAGGGTTTTGTTTGGTTTTCTCGGATGGTTGAACATAGTTGATGTCTGAGACGGAAAGATCTATATGCAAATAGGTTCAAAGGTGAGAATTTGCAAGTGAACAAAATAAAATTTGATTCTAAAGAAAGATGATGGCAAGTTTTCAATCCATTGGGCTATGGAGTCATATCAAGAGTAATCTATGGGGAAAGTCATCTAGGCCTAAGGATCTCTTTGAAGTTTGATTTATGGAATGGGTTGATTACAAAAAGAAGGGGAATTAACAGATGCAGAACAAAGAGCAGCCCAGGATCTGGTAAGTACTTTGAAACTAGCCAGCCTTTGACCAGGAACTTAAGAAAAACATAGAAGCAAACTAGGATCTGGTAAGTACTTTGAAACTATCCAGCCTTTGATATACTTCTAATAGAACACAGATTAAAAAAAAACAAAGGGAATCTTGAAGGCAACCTTTGGAGCAGAAACTAGCGGGCAGGGCTCACCTTTCTCCTCATCTTAGTTCTTCTTGACTTAGTTGCTTCCAAGACAATCACCAAGATAACACAGAATGGCCCAAGATCTGATAAGTACTTTGAAACTAGTCAGCTTTTGACACATCCTAAGGGAAACAGACAAATAGTTGAGCAAGCAAGAAAGGGACTCAGGGCTAACCTTTGACTTCCTCAATTCATTCCTCACACAACATATATGAAAGTAACATTTAAAAATAACATTCAGCAGTGACGAAAAGATGAGGGAACGCCAGCATCTCTGTGCTTAGACTGAATTAAATCATTTCTAAATAACACAATAAGAAGAAAACATTGGGATAAAGATTTTTCAGCCAGAGAAGGTCACTGGTATACAGCAAACTCTAACACTGTTTAAACTGTTCTTTATAGTGGAAAATGAAACAAATTGAGAACAGAAATAAAATGACAAGTTACAGTGAGAATAACATCACCATCAGCATAGACCAGGATCCCATAAATCATCTTGTATTGATTGCTTCAAACCGGTTACAATCTTCAAATCCAATGTTTTAATCCATATCTCTTTACAATCTAACCTATTCGTTACAAGCAGAGCTCCAAGAGCCTATGAAACCACTATTTACAGTCAAGAGTTTTCCGTTCAGAGATAGCTACAGCGCTTCAGCAATTACATTGACAACCAACTAATCCAACCCCTCACTCATCTTCTTCTGGAGTATTTATAGAAGGATGAGGAGGTGAGATCTGATAAAAGATCTCAAACATAATCAATGCAGAATTAATGTCTTCCTCACCCCGTGAGGTTCGATGAAGAAATTCTACAGGTGTTACATTGCATTAATGTGTTTACGCTTAAGAAATAAGCTCGAAAAGAGCTTTTGTTGACCTTTGAGGCTCTGCGTACTGTTAGGGTTACTCTGCAAACATTCTGTCATTCAATCCGGTGCAGTAATAACTTCTTTGGTTGTTCTGAGGCATAATATCTGATTTTTCTCAATAAATTCATCCTCTGATTGAGCTTTCTGAGGAAATAGGTGGCACTGTGGTGGTTGAGGAATCAATTTGCCTCAAAGTATGGCGGTGGAGGCAATTGTCTGATGAACACCTTTAGGTTTTGCTTTAATCCGTGTTCTGAGCCGGGGATTAGGCTTTTGATAACCGTCTTAGCCGTAATCCCCGCCAATCTTCTCACAAAACTACTGCTCTGGTTCACTCTGTCTTCAAAATCTGATACTCTTTCTCTGCTATGATATTGATGGCATTCTTCAAGCTTTACAGGGACGTGTGACAACCAAAGCTCATGAAACTTTGTTGATACCATTGTTCTTCTCCGTATGATCGATTCCCTGGATAAATCGAAAGGACTGGAGTCGTCACCCTCATCCTTTAGATTTTCATAGAATACGAAGAAAAACCTTAAAAACCTGCAAAATACAAGAAAAATGAGGAAATCCTGCATTATATGGATAGACTGCATCGGAAGTCGTGCGGGAAAATGGAGAGATCGAAACCGTTGATCGTATCGTGATCAACGGTTGGGAGCGAATTGAATAGTCAACGGGGAGAAGGTGGACTGTACAACGGAATCGGGAGAATAAATGAGAGCCGTCGATCCGTGGAGATCGACGGTGGGGATCGGCTCTTGAATGCGCCGGGGAAGATTTAACGTGCGTGCGAGTTCGTTAAAGGGTGAGCGGAAACGGCGATCAGGGACCGTCGGATGGGAGGGCCCAGATCCGACGGTGGGGATGAATCCCGCTGCGGGGCCATAGGACGAGGTTTAACGCGCGGGAAATAGACATGGCACGGCGGTTTTTGGGGTGAGGTGGAGAACACGTGTCAGCCAGCGTGTGGGATCACTGGCCGATGGTATAAAACCGCTTCCGGACGAAAGGTGGTGCGGGCACAAGACCGGTGGAAATGGAAAACAGCGCGGCGAAAAGGGGGGGGGGGGTCCACCAGATGAGGGATACACTCCGCGCCGTTGATCCGTGGAACAGATCGACGGCAGAGTTTTAACATGATTTTCTTTGGTGGAAAAATAAAATAAACCCGACTTTGCATTTTACAAAGGTTTTCAATGTTTTCGGGTGATAAATTATTTCTGAGGGTTAAGCGCCTGGCAGTCTTAGCACAAGGTTCTGGCGGGGGGACATATGGATGGGGAGAAAGCAGGGGCTTAGCCTGAGGGGCTAAAGCCTAACGCATAGAAAACGTATGTTTTTCTATGGTTTTTTAATGATTTTTGCAAGAGGAGAAAGGCTCCGATAGGTCAAAAAGTGGGTTTTTAACCTTAGGAAATGAGATTGATGGAGAAATAAGGGAGATAAAAGGGTTTGATGGGTTATTTATGGATGAAAATGAGACTCGAAGAAACGAAGGTAAGGTGGAAGAAGGGGAGAGGAAAAAGGAGGAGGATGCAGCCATACTTGATTAGGATTTTAATGGAACATCAGAGGCAGAGAGGAGGAAAAGTATGTAGAACCAATCAGTAGCTTAGACTCCTACCAACAGACTTCAAGTATCAACAGTTTAAGGCCTGAATCTGTTTCTTGAAGGCTGCCAAGAATATTTAGCCACCAGCTGATATAATTGAAAAATATAGGTGGCTAACAGTAACCATAGACACCACAATGAGAAAAAATTTTGTTCATGCGAACAGGCCTGTCCTACTTGGGTTGAGTGCCCTGTTGCTAGTTGACAGTGTGGATTAGGTCTTGGATTACCTGGGGCAGATTGGTTTTGATTTTATTTCCTCTTATTTTCGAAAGTAGGAGAACTAGTCGCACCCTGTTGTGCATACACTTGCCCCTAGGGGGTGGTGGATATTGCTGTGAGGGTTAAGAAGGTAAGGGAGGTTGAGGTGCTAATTCTGAAGGAGCTAGAGCACCAAGTTGCGGATACAGATAATAAGGAGGTTGGGTAACATTGTGGTAAACTGGTTGGGAAAATGGAGGAGGTATGACGTATCCTAGATACATGCTATCAGGAGAGGGAAAAGTGCTGGAGGAGCTAGCCCCTCCCTAAGGGAAACCATAACCCATGCGAGGATGAGTGTAGGGATGAGAAAGGGCTCCAACAATACCATTGGTGACATGGGATGCCCCCCGTGCATGGTCTAGAGAGATTAGGTAAGACGGTATGAAAATAACCAGACTATGTGTATATCAGGTCATATTTCAATGCAATCTAGAGGGCAGCTTCTTTAGTCTGAGGGAAATAAGATGCAACATATTTGTCAATAGAAAGCAAAAGGGATATGAGAAACTAGTCCATGTATACACAGTCTTCGAAGGTAGGGCTTGACATAGGCTCTTTCTTTGCCACCATTCCTTGACATGATCAAATAGGCGAGTCGCAGATGATTGATAGAAAGAGGTCAAAATTTTGGTACCAGTGTCATAACGAAGGGGAAGCTGGAAGTAAGACATAAAATCCCAAGAAAGAGTCACAAAAGTAGTATGAGATGTGGAGGCCTGGTCAACATACCACTTCTAAGCTTCTCCAGTAAGAATACGTTGGAACAATCGAAGACAGACAGAGTCATTGGTGATGGAGTTAGACGAACACCACATGTGGAAAGATCTAACATGGTTTGTAGGATCTTCTCCAACAAGACCTTCAAACTTGCGGATGTCGAAAGGGAGTTTGGTTGGCATAGCGGGCCAACCAGGATAATGGTGTATGGGGTCATTGATCAAATGGTTAAAATTGGGAAGAATGAGACCTACCATATAAGGGAGCAAGGGAGCAGACGAAATATTTTCTATTGCGGTCCCACTAGTAGTATTCCTAGCATTAGGGACAATGCTACCACCAGCGTTAGGTCCTGAACCAGAAATGGTGAAGGTGACAGGGGGAGAACCGAGGATAGAACTAGAAGGGGAACCCAATGAACTACAAGCGGAGTCAGAATGGGGACTCGGTGGAGGACTAACTTGAATTCTATGCGGAGGAGTAGTCTTCCTAACAAAAACTGAGGATGAGGGCCAAGAAGTCTCTTGTATAAATTCCTTTGGGGCATAATGATGGAAGGAAAGGCACAGATCAAAAAAGGAAGAGAGACCAACAAGGGCAAGGAGGTGCAGGATCAAATGATTACAATGTTATAGTCTTGGCCTAGTGGTGTAAACCAGGCACTCTTCACTTAGTGTGTGTGTGTTAAGTGTGTTAATTTTAATTTTTAAACCCAAACGTGTGTAGAGAAAAAATAAAAAGTGTGTTGTATAACTATAAATAAATCTACAAATAATCTTAAAGTAGACTTAATATAATAGAAAATAAATCGCTAAATATGCATCAATCTAAACCTAAGGAGGAGGGATTCCCAACAACTAGTCTATGGGTGGGAAAAAATCTTGTCAAAACACACAAAAATAGCCAATGGATTTGAATTTGGGAGGGAAAATTATTTAAAGGTCAGATCTGCTGGAAATAGGTGCAGAAAACATCAAAAAACCAGAGGGAAAAGTGTTGCAAATGAGGTGCTGAAAGGATACAACCTAAAGGGAAACATAAGGGACCCTAGAGGAGGACCCAAAAAAAATGAAAATAGGTGTTTTAGATGGATGAATAACTAATTTGAAATGGATCTGAAGGTACAGGATCAGATCTGAAAAATGGCTAAACACACTGAAATCTTAGACAACCTGCTTCAACTTAACTCCTCCTAGAAAGGTGAAAGCATACTATAGACCTCGGGGGCTAGGTTCTTATTTCGATGAGTAAAATAGAGCAAGTACACACTAGAGAATTTGGCGGAAATTCTGACGGCCAATTCGTCGCTATTCCGACACATAGTCGTCGCAAGAGCGATAGTTCGAGGGCGGAAAAACTGTGGTTTGTCATGCTGTCGCCGTTCCGATGCACGTAAAAAGTGTCGCACTATCGACACTTCTTCCGTCGTTCCGAACAAGCGTCACTCTTCCGACATCTCACAAACCGTCGGGCCTGCAACGTTTGTAAACTGTCACACTTCCGATGAAATGTGGTTCGACGTTTGTAACGTCGCTCTTCCGACGCTTGTAAACCATCGCAATTTCAACTCAACGTGGTCCGATGTTTTGGACGTCACTCTTCCAATGCTTGTAAACCGTCGCAATTCCGACTAAACGTGGTCCAACGTTTTGGACGTTGCTCTTCCGACGTCTGTAAGATGTCGCAATGCCGATGATATGTGGTCCGACGTTTGGAACGTCGCTCTTCCGTCGTTTTTAATCTGTCGCAATGCCGACGAAATGTGGTCCGATGTTTTCATATTGTCTCTCTTCCGACGTTTCTAGGTTGTCGCAGTTCCGACGTCTACAAGGGGTCGGTAGACCAACGGAGGGTTCAATTTAAAAAAAAAAATTGAAATTTTAAAAGACGAGAAATGTTGTTTTGAATATATTATATGAAGTAAAACAGTCCATGAAAGTGAAATAATAGTATGTAGAATAGTAAAGCAACAGATAGAGTACCGACGTCCATTGTTCCAAATACAAATTAAAGTACCCAAAACCTTGCAACAGAGAAAAATGCTAATCATAATCATGTGAGGAGTGTGATATGTCCAAAATATAAAAAGACCATCAGACCATATCAATAAACGAGAAACATAGACCAGCATCACTAGTTTTGACAGCAGAGTGATAAAAATTAATCATTTTTTTTTTTCACAAGAGAAAAAACGTTGTTTTGAATATATTATATGAAGTAAAACAGTCCATGAAGTCATTACATTTTCACATCTGAAGATTGGAACCCAAATATCCATCCAGAAAAGTGGAAGTCCCACCCCAGACAGTGATAGAAAAATACACCATGTCACATACAGGGACTTGATATAAAACCCAGTAACGGTCCACATGGAGATTATCGACAATCTGAGAAAGCATCCAAATATGCCCGAGGCATCTATAAGAAAGTGAAATAGCAGTATGTAGAATAGTAAAGCAACAGATAGAGTACCGACGTCCATTGTTCCAAATACAAATTAAAGTACCAAAAATCCTTGAACAGAGAAAAACGCTAATCATGTGAGGAGTGTGATATGTCCAAAATATAAAAAGACCATCAAACCATATCAATAAACCAGCAACATAGACCAGCATCGCTAGTTTTGAAGGCAGAGTGATAAACATTAATCATTTTTTTTTCACAAGAGAAAAAATGATGTTTTCAATATATTATATGAAGTAAAACAATCCATGAAGTCATTACATTTTCACATCTGAAGATTGGAACCCAAATATCCATCCAGAAAAGTGGAAGTCCCACCCCAGACAGTGATAGAAAAATACCCCATGTCACATACGGGGACTTGATATAAAACCCAGTAACGGTCCACATGGAGATTATCGACAATCTGAGAAAGCATCCAAATATGCCCGAGGCATCTATAAGAAAGTGAAATAGCAGTATGTAGAATAGTAAAGCAACAAATAGAGTACCGATGTTCATTGTTCCAAATACAAATTAAATTACCCAAAATCCTGCAATAGAGAAAAACGCTAATCATGTGAGTGTGATATGTCCAAAAAATAAAAAGACCATCAGACCATATCAATAAACCAGCAACATAGACCAGCATCGCTAGTTTTGAAGGCAGAGTGATAAACATTAATCATTTTTTTTTCACAAGAGAAAAAACGTTGTTTTGAATATATTATATGAAGTAAAACAGTCCATGAAGTCATTACATTTTCACATCTAAAGATTGGAACCCAAATATCCATCCAGAAAAATGGAAGTCCCACCCCAGACAGTGATAGAAAAATACCCCATGTCACATACAGGGACTTGATATAAAACCCAGTAACGGTCCACATGGAGATTATCGACAATCTGAGAAAGCATCCAAATATGCCCAAGGCATCTATAAGAAAGTGAAATAGCGGTATGTAGAATAGTAAAGCAACAGATAGAGTACGTACCGACGTCCATTGTTCCAAATACAAATTAAAGTACCCAAAATCCTTGAACAGAGAAAAACGCTAATCATGTGAGAGTGTGATATGTCCAAAATATAAAAAGACCATCAGACCATATCAATAAACCAGCAACATAGACCAGCATCGCTAGTTTTGAAGGCAGAGTGATAAACATTAATCATTTTTTTTTTCACAAGAGAAAAAACGATGTTTTGAATATATTGTATGAAGTAAAGCAGTCCATGAAGTCATTACATTTTCACATCTTAAGATTGGAACCCAAATATCCATCCAGAAAAGTGGAAGTCCCACCCCAGACAATGATAGAAAAATACCCCATGTCACATACAACGACTTGATATAAAACCCACTAACGGTCCACATGGAGATTATCGACAATCTGAGAAAGCATCCAAATATGCCCGAGGCATCTATAAGAAAGTGAAATAGCAGTATGTAGAATAGTAAAGCAACAGATAGAGTACGTACTGACGTCAATTGTTCCAAATACAAATTAAAGTACCCAAAATCCTTGAACAGAGAAAAACGCTAATCATGTGAGGAGTGTGATATGTCCAAAAATAAAAAGACCATCGGACCATATCAATAAACCAGCAACATAGACCAGCATCGCTAGTTTTGAAGGCAGAATGATAAACATTAATCATTTTTTTTTCAGAAGAGAAAAAACGCTATTTTGAATATATTATATGAAGTAAAACAGTCCATGAAGTCATTACATTTTCACATCTGAAGATTGTAACCCAAATATCCATCCAGAAAAGTGGAAGTCCCACCCCAGAAAATGATAGAAAAATACCCCATGTCACATACATGGACATGGTATAAAATCCTGTAACGGTCCACATGGAGATTATCGACAATCTGAGAAAGTATTCAAATATGCCCGAGGCATCTATAAGAAACTGAAATAGTAGTATGTAGAATAGTAAAGCAACAGATAGAGTACTAACATCCATTGTTCCAAATACAAATTAAAGTACCCAAAATCCTTGAACAGATCAAGAAAAACCCTAATCATGTGATAATTCAAAGTAAAGTTAATCTATTAACATTGCGAATAAAATTACACCGAAGTCAAAAACATTGCCTGGCCATACTCATGGTAAATTTGTCATCAAAAAATCAAAAAATTAAGAAGACTGCCCTCATACGGGGAAACCAGTCTTGAACATTTAATTTAGAGAATTCAAAAATATTACTTAAAGGTCCAGCATAGTAAAATAAACTAAAAGCAGCCCAATTAAGTGGTCCTGCTAAGCAAGAAAAACAAATTAACCAAACTACTCCTCCGCTGGTTCCTCCACGATTCGACACCATCCTTTGGAAGGTCCAGGATCGCTAGGTGCTACCTCCACATGCATGCCACGGCTCCCCTCCTGAAGGCCCGAATGCTGGCCGGATTTTTCTGAGCTCAGACCTGCTGGACGGGTGAATTCTTCCTCCGTTTGGGCCTCCTCGCGAAAGACCATAGTGACTACAGCCATGATTCGCGGGCGGTTGAGAGAGAAATTAAAGGAAAATTGCGCAGTGCGCGTCGTGGGAGAAGGTGAACTAGCGGTGGGGAAGACAGGAGTAGGGGAATCCATACGGTGGCCAAATGCTACAAGCCGACCCCACCCACTCCTAGTATTTGGATATCGACCTAAGCAATAATCATTGGACTGGCCGGAAGTCGTCTCTGTTGAGGTGCTGGAGGGAGCGTGTCGGGATTGACCTCTAGTGCTCCCCCTGCGGAAACGCATCCTATGACGCACGCGAGGCATGGGTGCAATCTCAGGCGCAGTAGGCACAAGAGACGAAGAAGCAGAATTCCAATTAACAGAGGAAGAAAGACAGAGACAGAACTGAGAGAAATGGAAATATGCAGCAAAGTCTAGGCAAAAGTTTAGTTGGCCACTTCTCCTTATCGTCACAGTTACCAGGCAGTGTAATCCAGCAACCGGCTTGTCTGAAAAACCAAGGCTAAATGCCATTTTTTCGACCCGTCTGCAATGTAATCAAAGGACACCCGTCATAATTAATCTCTGATCATTAATAATGAGAGCCGAAGGCTGGATCAAATTGGAGCGTGCGGAATCACTCAAAGGAGTGGAGGTTCGATCTTGAACAGTGTTAAAAATTAATTAATGCAGATTTGATGTGAAAACTTAATTGAACAGCGTTAAATGTTAATGCGATTGATATGAAATCGCCATATCCATGTCCCATCACCTTAAACGCCATCGAATTCACCCGCAGCCGGGAGCAGGGCAAGTTTTTATTGAGGACATATGGCAGAAATTGATTGGAGCAGATCTTTGTTTGGGCCGCTCGCGCAGTGGAAATCCAGACCCGTAAAATATTAGGGCGAATTTGATAAGAAATTCACATCACAAAATTGGCCGACGTCAGCAGGCTATTTTGGAACGCGAATTTGGTTTGAATTATGGTTTATCGTTGTTTGAAGTCCGGCGGGCTCGACTTAAGAACAATTTTGTTTGATCCCATCTTATAATTTGTGTTGGTTTTCTTTGATAATACACATATTTATAATAAATCATGGGAATACCACACTAAACATGTGGAAAAGTTATATAAATAATTATTGAGAACAATCATTTTTATGTAAAAATATCCAAGGCGAGTGTTCATATTGAAGCGGGGGTCGTTGAAAGCTGTTCAAATATAAAAATCCGCTTAATAAAGAGACAAAATTGTTGTGCTTTAGGAACTTGACAGGGAGTTGGACATGAGAGTTAACAAACAAAAGGATAGCAGAACCAGACTTGCACCCGTGGTCAAGCCCTCTACCAAAACCACGAGCGGAATCACAAAAGCGGGTTGCCCATATCGCACCGCTTTTGTGGAGTAGGTGGTATTTCCTATTCGCGAGCGATTCCATAGGGAATGTGACACGTGGCGAAGTGACCCCCAGAAAACCACCGTTTAACCCGCGCCATCGCACATTAAAGCTCGACGTTGGAAGCCGAGTGAAATTGCCAAGAGTCGTTGATTTGGAGAAGGTCCATCAGACGGTGGTCGCACGTTGAACTTGCCCGGAGGTTAACTAAGGTGTGCGGAGGATAGCCAGGTACAATACGAGTGTTTTATTGGTTATTTGATATATATAGGTGGGGCTGGAGTATAATGAAATTGTTTCATTAAACGATTGGCGGATAATTAGCATAAGTCTGGAGCATGACTGTTGTAAGGCTGGGTGGTGAAATATAGAGCCGAAAGTTCATTACAAGTTATTTATTTAAAAAGAAACGTGGAGTATAAATACAAAGTGTTGAAAGTTAAACATTGGTTATAAGGATTGGAGATAATATAAAGTCGGGAATATAAATTAAAGTCCAATCATTGTGGATAGTATTTATTTATCAAATTCTACGAATTTGATAAATAAACCCGAAGAAAGAAGAAGTCAATTAAGACTCAGGCTGGAGGAAAAGAACGGGGTACACCAAGGGAAAATGCTGACACAACGATTGTAGACACACCAGCTCTCCTTGGGGGTCCAATTTCAATTTTGTTGCGTCACACGATGATCTCTCTTCTCTGGCATTTACTTGTATTGAAGATCACTATTCTAGGAATAAGGAGTTATTTTCTCCAAAAATAACCCTAGCCAAACATTGACAATGCATCAAGGATATCTTTCTATGCTTCATAAGCACATTTGTTCTACTTCTAAATCATGTCTTGTAAGTGGTTGTTGTGCTGGAAATTATTCACCAGTTGGTTTCATACCAAAGTATTTTTCACATTTTCAGCATCCGATACATGAAAAAGATAATGGTTTAAAACAACATAAATATTTGAAATTTTGCAAGAATTGTCTGGCACACTTTAAATATGAATTTTGAAGTCAAGTGCGTGATGCTGTATAGGATCAAGTGTCATTTTAAATACCAAATGTTTCACAAAAAACTTCTCAACATGCTACCCTGCAGTAAGGATTAAATGACAATATTGCATCAACTATTTCCATAATAAAAGTGCACCTCGGCCATAAGACTAAACAACTACAAATGTTGTAGATCTAACATGACCACACAATCAAATGTATTCCACAAGGCCAATACTGTATGAAAAATGAAAAGGAGTTTGCAACCAAAAATACCTTAGGCAACTAATTCAACTAGATACACCAAACCATCAGCAAAAAGGAAAACCAGCCTACTCAAAAGGCAAGCGTTTACCTCCTTTGACAAAATTTTGAGTTCCGAAACAAGGGCCTTTATTGTCTTGTCAATGCCCCTAGTAATTTGAATGGGGTTTGCACCTGCTGCAACAACCTAAACAAAAAGGGTTCATTTCAAATTATTTTCCACAAATTTAAGATACAACCATTGTCAGTTTTGTATTTCCTAACAAGCTCATAAATTTTGACAAAAGAACCAAAATTTTTTAATACCTGATAGCAATTTTTTCACTCAAAAACTATCTTAGAATCAATAAGCCCAACCCAAAACAAAAAAACCAAACACCATAAGACCCTACAAAAATGAATAGATGATCTTAATCTAGTACTATCGACAAAAAGTTACCTTTACACCCTCACTTATTAAACCCTATGCTGTTGAATTTTAACTTCAACTGCTGCAGCAGGAGGACGGATGCAGCAGCAACATTTTTTTTTGGAGGTCGCTTGCATGCCATCCAGAAATTTAATTCAGCATTTAAAATTCCTGCAAGTTTTTTTTGTAGACGGCCGCAGCCATATTTCTGTACAGGATTGTATTTAAACACAACAACCAGCATTAACGCAATTCACCAACCATAAATTAAACAAATAGAAATTTACCTGACAGTTTTGTAAATTCAAAAGGAGGACACGTGGAGCATTAATATTGGATCGCATGAAATTGAAGGGAATCTGAAAACCTGAAAACCGGACCCGAATTTTTTATAGGGCACATTGGATTGAGAAATCGAGTTAAAATTAGGCAGATGTCAGCATCCCATTTTGGAATGCGAATTTGGTTTGAAATTCAATCTATTCAGAATTTTGAAGTCCGACAGAAAGGGTTCTTTAATGTTTTGATAGTTTAATATATACATATGTTTTAAACATATTATATATATATATATATATCATATGCGAAATGAAAGGTGGGCCATAGAATTTAGTTTTAATTTTATTTTTTTTAAAAGAGGGTTTATTATAATATGTTTTATATGTTCCAGCATATAAAAATAAAAAGGTCGAAAAAGCTTGGTAGTTTTTTTTATAGACAATATGTAAATTTTTTATTACATAGCAGTGTGTAAAAAGTGAAAGACTGAGTGTAACTTTTTAAGTGTATATGCACAGCAGTGCGAAAGGGAAAAACACAGCAGAGTGTTTTAGAGACAACGTATGTTTGTTTTGAACAGACAGTGAGTTGGTTTTATGCACTGCATTTTGTAGCAGTCATAATTTTGTAATCCCTCTCAGTGAGGAAGTAGTGTAATAGTTTTTTTTTGAGTTATTGAAGGGAATAGAAGTTTTTTTTCAAAGTATTGAAACTCTGTCTCTTGTCAAAGAAATTTTTATTTTCTGTGTGTTAGAGGAAGGGAGATTTATGGGTGGTTCTTATGAATCAACCAACCATTCAGAACATGCTCATCAATCCAAACCATAAGTATTATGTGACAATATTCAAGCAGGCACTCAATCGGATTTCTGAAGCTATGTTAGAAAAACCCTAAACTCTCACTGAAAATAGGTGAAATGTGGCACCACTCAGAGATTGACATGTGCCAATTGGTACAAGTGGTAGACAATTGGAATGCTCAAACAACGAGGTGATGCAGGAATGACATGAGGGAGAAAATATCAGAAAAGCCCCAAATCTGGAGAACTAAAGCTCATCACCAACCCGAGATTGACAACTTTACATGATGTAACCTATGAAATCGTAAATGGAGAAATCATAGTAACAATAAAGTAACCTATGTAACAATAAATTTGGATTCATCTGGGAGTGGTAATGGGAGAAATCATAGTGAACAACAGGAAACATGCATAGTTGCTTACAATCAAATAGATGAAAAAACACATACAAAAAACCTAGATAATAATCGTGAACAAGCTTAATATTGAATTATGAACTGTAAAGGAACTTACAAAATGTGACATTGCGAACCTGGTCAAGCGCACAAGCAAAAATATCCTGGACATGACCGTGGTTGACAAGTTGTATTGCTCATGATGCAAGAGGATTTGTACCTGCACTGCCAAGTCAATCAAAATCCATCATTATCTATACAATAAATACAAGTAATTGATGTAGTATTTTTTACTCTAAGATGCATTCTTATGATAATGTTAGAACGTATGTTGAAAATGTCAAAACATACCTGAATAAGCTCCTCTTCGTTTCAAGAACAATTTATTGGAGTCGCATGAACTTGGAACAAGCCTCCCACGATCTGAAAGAGTAGCAACTAAGTCCACAGTGACTTTTTTGTTGCTACGCTGGATCAAGGGAGGTTTGCTCCAAGATTAAATCGCTCCAATAAATTATTCTCTACTAAACAGGGCCAACCACGTGAAGGTGGAAGCTCTTATGGCCCCTCCCCCCCCTCACATCACTCTCAATTCCCCAATACCCAATCTATATTTCATTTTTTACTTTCATGAGCATAAAAAAAAATATTCAATAAATAATAAAAAACAATTCAACAAAAAGTACGCAAGGAAACATTGCAATTAATGCTTGACATAAAAATAGTATGATAAATGAGTTTTTTATATAACGCAAAAAACGTTCCAAGTATGGTAACGTTTGTCTTATAATAATACAATATTTTACATTGTCAAATTTTCTTTTTCTTCTTCCTTTTTTTAAAGCTCTTAATTACATCATCAATATCATCGTGCTCTTCTCCTGTTTCGTGCCTTTCCACCCGCACTGCTGACCTAGTTGCGTATTCACGATGTCTGCGCTCATCCAGTGACGAGGCATCACCTACAAAAACAGATAATATTAAATTTTAATTGTCAGTTTTTAAATATCATTGAACTAGTTCAGTAATATTAATAAAAAAATTGCAATGAGATTATTTACCTAGTGCACTAGTTGTCGCCGCTGACCTAGTTGCGTTGTCACGATGTCTGGTCTCATCCAGTGACGGGGCATCGCCTACAAAAACAGATAATATTAAATTTTAATTGTCAGTTTTTAAATATCATTGAACTAGTTCGGTAATATTAATAAAAAAATTGCAATGAGATTATTTACCTGGTGCACCAATTGTCGCCGCTGACCTAGTTGCGTTGTCACGATGTCTGGTCTCATCCAGTGACGGGGAATCACCTACAAAAATAGATAATATTAAATTTTAATTATTATTTTTTAAATATCATTGAACTAGTTCAGTAATATTAATAAAAAAAATTGCAATGAGATTATTTACCTAGTGCACCAGTTGTCGCCGGTGAGACTATTGCCCTGTCTTCCTCTCTGGTGGTAAGATCCTCAAGGGTAACATTCTTTGTCATTTAAACAAAAAACGTTATAAGGACAACCATCAAGGTATAATTAGAAAAAATTATAAGTGGAAATTAACTACCATCACGGCCCTTACTGATAGCAGCATTGTCGGCCTGGTCCCCACTACAATGATCAGGTTGCACAAGAGGATCATCTACATCTGGCTCTAAAACTGGGTTATTTGCCTCATCAGTAGTGCTGCTCCCCTGATTTAAACAAAGTTTTTAGAAATTAAATTTATGGACGAAAACAAAAATATTGAAAGGTTAATGTTTTACCTTATCAGGCATTCTAGATCTCGGGACCTGCCCCAAGCTTCTGCGACGTTCAACTACATCTTGATAGCCAAAACGGAAAGCGATATTTTTATCTTCCTCTGTAGTTTCTGTTCCGAAGTCATCACCCTACATTACATATGATTGTGTATTTTTAATCATATCTGATAGGATTACAAAAACGTTGGAAGGCGATACAATTAATTATAAGATGTTTAGCTACTTAATTACAATTCTTACAGCTAATTTCAAGTAGCCACCCTGGCCGAGCTTGTGATGGCCCTTTTTCTCAATCCTAGCTTTGGTTGCCTTTGAGGTGTCAGGCAACATAGCATCAAAAGATTGAAGTCAGATATGACGTAGCACACTTTTATTTTAGACATAAAGAAAATTAAAGCTATTGAATTAAAGTTGTAATTTACCTTGCGGGTCCAATTGGCATTTTTCCTTCTTTCTTTTCCCTTTTCTCTTTTCCGTCATGGATGAGTGCTCTCCACTCACTCTCTGGAACTGCGAGAGGACGCTCATATCTAGGGTTAAATTGCAATTGCGTCCTATAGGTTTCCCTGGTATATTTCAAATATTTGCCGGCTACCTGAGCCACCGCTTTTCTGTCAAATGTGCCGACCCCAAAAAGGGCTTCTAGATAATCTATAAGTTCTTTTTTCAGGTTGGAATTCTGGGAATTCCACCCTGTACGTATGGTTGGGCCAAAAATTACCAACGCATGGCTCTCCAGAATCCTGTAGAACTCATTGTTTCCTACACAGAATAAAACCAAAAAAGAAGAAGAAGATATTATCATTAATTTAAAAATAAAAATCATGATAAATATGTTTTAGATAAAGTACATGAAATAATTAAAATATTAAAATTTACCTGGGAGTTGTACATGCTTTATAGGGACACCCTCATCGTTCACCAACAACGTGCCATTAATGGTCCCTGTGGAGTTGACACGTGTAGCTCCAGGAAACGCAATAATGTAGTTGGCCATATCAGCCTCATCATTGCCAACACGTTCAGCGGTTGGCTGGGTGTCTGCTTGGGCAGGGTGTGTTTCTTAGCTAGCACCTAAAGGAGTAGAAGGTGTACGAGAGGGTTGTTGGGCAATCTCTTGCCCTTGTGTCCCACTACCACCAACACCGGGTTCAGCAAATGCCAGAAAACGCTACATACAAAAAAACTTTTTGTTAGTTTAGTCAATGTAAAAATTAAAAATCAAACTATCACAATTCATCTCATGCAGAACAAAAAAAATATCCTTTTGACTTTTTATTATTACCTGATATCTTTCTAGCTGGCTCATAAGATGTTTTATCCTCTCTTCTGTTTCAGGTGTTTGAGGCGCGTCTATCAAAGTATTAAATTTCCGACCTTGCATCTCGTGCCTTTTTTCGCAACAAGAACACTGGAGATAGGGATGAAGAAATCTCTTCCTCAAAGAGGGAATCATCAGGCGTACCATGGCTAGGTGTCTGCATATTTGAACAAAATTAATATTATTTCAATTATGTAAATAACTAAAATACCTGAAGATAGAGAAATGTTGGCACTTTACATGTTCTTCCGCTAGCCTCTTTCCACGATCATCCCGTCTCGGGGTTGTTCCTACACTGCTCTGATCAATCTGCCACATTGCAATAAAATTATAAATGTAAAAACTTGAAAACAATATCTAACTTGAAAACACAAAATGAAAACTGAAATAATTTCTAATAAGACACCGGAAGACAGAGTTAGAGTTTCAAATGTGCCTTGCATTGAATTCAGTCCTGGAAACATGTCATTGCACATTAAGGCACCCAAACATTCAATCCACAAATGATATATTTAAGTAGGCTTCTCCTATTCTGGGAAAACACCATACCTATAATGCATTCACTTGCATGTATAAGGGAAAGGAAAACATGTTTTCATACAACGGTGACAAAGGCATCTTGGGGAAAGGTATCTTCACTTTTTATTTATGTTGTTCACCCACACCACTCTCATGTTTTCACTAATCTTGTTTTGTCATTTTTGGATTCAAATTAAGTTAAGGCCTTAAGTATTTTTTGACCTTTCGGTGTAGTTTTTATAAGTGGCATGTATGGATTTTCCATTAATTCTGCACTTTTTCTCTTCATGCACATGTTTCCCTTGAAATCAAATGCATGATTTAGTCCCATACATTTAACAAGTTGTTGGATCAACTCCATAGGAAATATCATGTTTCCTATTCAATCAAAATTTATCTCAGTTAGGGTAGGTAGGAAGGTTTTCCCTTTGTATTAATAGGGCACTTCTAGCTTTCATTTTTATTATATCTTTCAAATCTAGTGTCGTTTCAATTAGGGCATGAATTTTTACAACTTTCAAGGTGAGAATGAACAAAGAGAAATTTTTGTGATGGACGACTGTATATGACTCCATGGCCAGAGGAAAAGGCACTAATCTAGTTCTTCAAATATCTATAGTTCTCATTCACCTCATATGGAGATGGTCCCTGATTTTGAGCCAAATGTTGCAGCAAAAAGTCCCCCCCTCCATAATTTGATATTCAATGGAAATTTCTTAAATTGATGATGGGGCATGATTATGGAACATTGGCACATACATATGTAATGGAATTCCAAGATCATGATATATGTTTGCATATGTTTATGGCAATGTTCCACCAAGTCCCCTAGAGGTGGGAGCGAGGGGGCGAGGGAGTGCGGGAGCGGCCTATGCAAAAGCTCCCTACCAATTTTCAGGAAACATGGGGGGACGTCGAGGTCATAAAAATTATAAAATTTAATATTTAAAATGTAACTATATTTTTGCAAGGAATGTATATACAATCATCATACACTTGCATCATGAAAGATAAATCATAAATGATAAAATTACAAATAGATGAATGATGAATCATATAATTGAAACAAATTTAAAAGTTAAAAGTTAAAACATACATCATACAATCATGCATGTAAGTTTGTAAGTTTGTAACTATATAATCATTAATGTAACTACTAACAATGTACAATGAAAATAAAGTTTAAGATATCATATGACATATTGTATCAAGATTCAAAATAGAGTTTAAACTGAAGTTTACAACTCAAGTCTGAAACATAAAACTTAAACGCAAATAAGTTATGTCTGAAACATAAAACATAAAACATAACATATGAATATCAAATGATATCATCATAATGATAAATGAGCATAAATGCTCAAGTTAATGCCCCACTAGTCTCTGCATCCAACTTCTGCACGAAGATATCAAGATCAACCATGTCACCATCTGAATCAGAATCACTTGGATTCTCAAATATGCTAAGTGGCACATAAAATTTTAACACAAAACCATAAACTAAAAGGGGCGGTGAGGGGACGTGAGGGGGCGTGAAGGGGGGTGTGAGGGGGAGTGAGGGGGCATGAAAGGGGGTGTGCGGGGGCGTGAGGGGGCGTGAGGGAAACATCCCCTAGAAGTCCCCAAGACCCCGGAGCGCGAGGGGGCGAGGAATCTATACCCCTAGGTGGGGGGGCGAGACCCCGTGTAACACTGGTTTATGGAGGTGGTGGAGCAAAAAAGAGCTCAAATAGAGCTGAAATTTTTCACATAAAAAGGACTGTGGGCTTGACTAATGGTTCCATTTAAAAAATGATATCTAGACAGAGAATAAGTTTAGCATGCAAACATGCATTGAAAATCCATCTGAGTTTGCATTGTATTACTTATGATGGATTCAAATTTGGGTTTCAAAATGCCAGGTTATGGCATGATTTTGTCGAGAAACCCTTAGTTGGATTCTCATGTTGGTTTAATTTATTTTTAAGTTTGTTTTGCAATCTTTGGGTGATAGTAACTCATGAACTAGGTTACCAATGTGTAACAATCATATTTCAAGAATAAAGTTGTGATTTTTTATATTATTATTATTATCTATTAGCTACGAGTATTGACACCTAATGCCTGGAATTTTGACATCTTGATAGCATGGATAATTTCAAAAATGTTTCTAGTAATGTTAACATAATAACTATCATTACATGTCTTCACTTTTTTCACCATAATAGACCTGTGATATGGACTCATCACACAACTTCATATACTATGTCCCAACAAGTTCAAACTGGTTGAACCTACCTCATAGTGTGGTTATTAAGGACAAGTTGCTTGATATATAACTCGATAGCATAGACCACGTTGCAGTTCTAAAAAGAATCCTCAAGTGTCAAAAAAACTTCACAATATGTTCTACTATAAAGCCTTTTGGGATACCTGAAATAATATATTTATCGTTGATGACTTTTAAAGTATGACAAGATCGAGAGGGAAAGGAAATCAATGGAAGAGTGATCCACCAATGAGAACCTAGAATTTAGCATCAGATGAGTTAGAGTCTAGGAAATTGAAACCCTATAATTTTAATTAGTGATGAAGGACATCACATAGGTAATTATATTTTCATGTAGAATAATCTGTTAATTCAAATTTAAACTATATAATATGAAAGGCATACCATAAATTTTTCCACGTAAGTCCAAACAACCTATAAAAAGGGAAAACCTTCTTTTTCCATGGGAAATAATTTACCTTTCCTTTCTCAAGACAATCTAAATCACAAAAAATATGAACTATACTGCACACATTCTTGGATAATGTGAAAGTGGAAAAGGAATACCCTACACAAGTGATGCACACATGTACATTTGAACGCTAATAGATTTTTGTAGTTGAAATGCAATGCTTGTTTTCATTTAAATGTAGGGTTTTTAAAGCAGGGAGAAATAATGGCTGCCAAATTAATAAGTGTTTCTTTGGGAAAAATTTAAATCTTGTATTGGGTGATGAAGATAATAGAGGGTATTGAATCTTGATTCTTGAAATCTAGAGAGAACCATAGAGCCTAACACAATCCAATGGAATTGACCAAGAAAACCCAAATAGAGTCAACCCTACTATAGGAGGAAGGGCCTGCAGTAAGAACTTACCATTTTGCAAGAGTTGAGGGCGAATGTCGTTCTGCAAGAGCTGAGGACAAATGCTGAGGGCGAATGCTGAGGGCGAATGCTGAGGGAAAATGCTGTTCTGCAAGAGCTGAGGGCGAATGCAGGGTGAATGCTGTTCTGAAAGAGATGAGGGCGAATCCAGGGCGAATGTTGTTCTGCAAGATCTCAGGGTGAATACTAAGGGCGAATGTTGTTTTGCAAGAGCTCAGGGCGAATGCTGAGGGTGAATGTTGTTCTGCAAGAGCCGAGGGTGAATGCTGAGGGCGAATGCTGTTCTGCAAGAGCGGAGGGTGAATGCACCCGTGATATCAGACGTTAATGTAGCACACATGTACAATTGAACACTAATATATTTTTGTAGTTGAAATGCAATGCTTGTTTTCATTTAAATGTAGGGTTTTTAAAGCAGGGAGAAATAATGGCTACCAAATTAATAAGTGTTTCTTTGGGAAAAATTTAAATCTTGTATTGGGTGATGAAGATAATAGAGGGTATTGAATCTTGATTCTTGACATCTACAGAGAACCCTACAGCCTAACACAATCCAATGGAATTGACCAAAAAAACCCAAATAGATTCAACCCTACTATAGGAGGAAGGGCCTGCAGTAAGAACTTACCATTTTGCAAGAGCTGAGGGTGAACGTTGAGGGCGAATGTTGAGGGAAAATGCTGTTCTACAAGAGCTGAGCACGAATGCTAAGGGAAAATGCTGTTCTGCAAGAGCGGAGGGCGAATGCGCGCGTGATATCAGACGTTAATGTAGCTATTGCGACGAATACGAAAAAATAAAATCATTTTTATGTAGCGCGCATATAAGTTTCAAATTTTTATGTAGCGCGCATATAAGTTTCGTATTTTTATGTTTCGCGCATATAAGTGTCGTTATACTGATGGCGGAAAAGGCGTCGCTATTACGACGGGTGCCTTTAAACGTCGCAATGGCGACACCTAGACATTGTGTCGAAGTTGCGACGTTTGGAGTCGTATCAATAGCGACGCTTTGGGCCATGGTGTCGCAATTGCGACGTCGTCCTCCACACATCGCAATTGCGACACGTTTTTAAGTGTCGGTATTGCGACACTTTTCTATAGACGTCGGTATAGCGACGGTTTAGGGCGGGATGGAAAAAATTTGGGAAAATTTCCGACATTTGGTCAAAAGCGTCAGAACCAAGTGTCAGAATTTCTGCCAAATGTAGTAGTGAAAGGTCCAAAATGGGTGGAGATGGAGGTCAGAAAACCCTGAACAGTAGCCCAGACAAACCCAAAAAAAACACACAAAAAAATCCTGCAAAAGGTACAACTCACAGTTTCTAAATTGTTTTCTCCAGAGGTCACAGGTTTGAGGTTGTTTTCTGCATCTTGAAGGTTAAGGTCACAGGTTTTGGCCCAAAAAGTGTGACTTGCACTTTCAACACTCTCGAGAGCAAGTTTCAGAAAAAGCATTGTCTCAACTATGGCTGATATCTGTCACCTGTGCAATAGGCCTAGAAACACACAGAAGTTAGAATTTTTACTGTTTTAGGGTTTTAAAGGTTGAAAACAACATCAAGAAAATAAAAACAAGAAGTTGAATAAAAACCCTATGGGTTGAAGCAGCTGGTCATGTACGGATCTAAAAAACGACAAGGGTCGTAATTGTAAACCCTTCCAGCGTGGCCAGTTGTTAGTGCGAATTCCAATCACAAGCGTACAAAAAAAGCTCAATTTAGCTGTGCATAAAAAACAACCCTAACATCAAAGATGGCTGCCAATTTCTTTAGATTTTCATTTAGTTGACCAAGAAAAATGCTACAAAATCTAGATCTATGTAGTTAAAGACATTAAGTAGTAGATAAAAACAAGATTTTCTCCATGCATCCAATAGACAAGACAACAATATTTTTAAATAATTTTTGTAGTTATGACACTCGCAAGTGGTCCCCCTCATTGGGATGGGTTATTTTATTTCCAAAGTGCTTCAGATCTAGGATCCCTCTCTCTTGATGGTGTATAAAACCTAGAAAAAATTGGAACTCAAGGGGAGTTCACAAGCAAAAAGATAGAAAAATATGACAATGATGGAGGATAAAAGTCAGACCAAAAGTATAGATCCAGAGCGATCTTTAGAAAACAAAAGGTAGTGAATGAATGGAGAAACCCTTCTATTTATAACAAAATATTGAGTTAGTCTAGAGTGCATAATTAAAATATTATTAACCAAATCTAGATCCAACTTTTATGGAATATTTTATTATATTTGTTGGGGGAAAAAGGAATTTGAATTTGGTTAAATCCCTTTATTTTTAAATAATAAACAAATAATTGATTTATTTATTATTTTAAGAGTGTGGTTGAGTAATAATTAATTAAATAGTGATTTATTCAACTATTTATAAATGATTTAGTCAAATTTAACAATGAATATTATTTAAATAATGTTTACTATAAAATAATAAGATAAATAGTGATTTATCTAATTAATTTTCATGTTTTGGGTTAAATATGACTAGGAATATTACTTAAACTGTTGTTTAACTAATTATCCCTTGAGTAAAATCAAACAAATATGGATTTATTCAATATTTCCTCATGGGGTTTCCTGTTTAGACCATAAACAACTTAATAAATTATGGATTACTAAGTTGTTTTTCATAGTGAAAGAAATTTTTCTTAGGGTAAAATTGGTCTTACATGGTGTACTTTTTTCCATCTAATAGTAACAGGTTGGATACAAAAAATTGGTGTAACAACTGCCATCCGGTGAGAAATGGTATTATTGAATCTAGTTGTAGCATCTATCCTCACACCATGCACAATCTAGTACAATATTCATGATTATATTTTAAAATCCCTATAAGTTTCAGTACTTTATAAGGAGTCGGGGAAATTCAAATTCCATTGATGGTTATGTCAGGATCTTGCAACTCTATTAAGACCCCCAAACTAAGTCAGGTATGGTTTTTTTCACAAAACCCTTCTTTCTACATGGTTTCACTCGATGTAAATTCTTTATTGAAATATATTTGGTATTTCAGATATGATATTTGAAACTTTTAATGTTTGATTTTGAATCATATTCAAGATGATTCATCTTCATGCAAGTCTCCTGTATCAAACTCGGGTTTAGAATGTAGATCTCTCATACAATCATGTAAATGCGAAGTAAATTATTCTAAAGATTATCTTTGGCCAAATGAGGCATACTTATCACACCCTTTTGAAAATAATTAGCTCCTTGTCCTTCTTGTCAATATTTTGATTTTGATTCTTTTCTTCATCACATAAGAAATCCTCTTGAGCATCAGTGAATGCATGGATTATTTGATGAATCAAATTCATTTTCACTTTTTTTACCCTGACCTGGTTCATGTTTTTGTTATGCTAACATTCTTTTTTACTTATTTTAATGATTACGATGCTATTTCAATGTGTAACGAGTAAAAAAGATGGTTTGTTACACTCATCATGTGAGGAAGATGATTCTATTATGCAAAGAATTTCTAAAATTATTCAAATTGATTTATCTTTGGTGATTCCATATTGGGAATATGATGCTTTAATTAGCCCATCTGATCACGATTATGTTTATGATGATTTCCATTCAACTTACTATTTTCCCATCAATGCATCCAATGACAATCATTTTAAATCCTTTTATTTTTATGGTTTAACATCTCACTATCTAGGTATGTGTCTAGTGGTTAAGGCATTTCCGCATTTGTGGATGGTTATGTCAAGTCCTCACTGTCTTCATACACTTGTCGAATATGATCTGATATATTCATCCTCATAGTATGCTCATCATAATATAGTGCCTCTAATTGGAAATTCATATTTTCGAATATTTTGAGGTTTCCAAGAGGATTATCATGAATTTTACAATCAAATCGTTCAATGGTTGGAACAATATTACCGAGAAATCTTCATTGCAAATAACATGTTTCTATTCTTAATCACACTTGATAAGGAGTTTGGTGTAGCTATTCAAGTTCTTATCCTTTCTGTTTCAAATTGCTTTATATTTTTTTTAATTGACTTGTGATTGAAACTAAGGAACAATTACGGTGGTTGTTAGTCATCAGTAGTTTATATATCTGTAGATGACTAAATGTTGTTTCTAGATTTCTAAAAATAAGATTTCTGAATATTGTGAGTCTTAGAAATATCACTGCCTTCATTATCCTTCTACCAAAATTTTCACTATTATACAATTTTGCTATTCCATGGTTAACCCACCACTCCTTAAAGACCCGTCATGGGCTTGTGCCACTCATCTCTATCCTTTTTCCACTTATAACATCGGCACTCTATTTTTCCTTTGCCCATCACTCCACTTCCCATCTAGGGTTACCAAACAACCTTTCTTTCCCATGTTCACCAGGTTCCTCAAGCATTGATGGTCTAAAAACTATCTCTGTAGGCTCTTTAGATAAATCAAGTACATTGGATTTTGGATATTCAATACATAAATTTGTCGAAAACTCTTTTTTTACACTTGAAGACCCCAAACCAAATTTTAGTCAAAGACCAAGTCAAAGGATCCTCCTACTAGGTCATTAGGGTTTCATAGGTTGTAGGGTCATCCTTAGTGTTTTAAGCACTACCTTTCTTGTGCTAGAATATGGCTCAAATGTGAATGGAGCTCAACACATGGTTGTTCAAGAAATATCAGAAAATATCCTAATAATACCACCTTATCAAGTTCAAGTTCTGCAGAAGGCAACTGTGCATTTTGACATTTCAGCAAGAGTGTTAATGTGACCATCAACAAACAATTGGTAAGATAAGAGGCCTGCTACTCAATGAAGATATTCATAGCAATGAAGATATTCATAGCAAAGAGAGAGGAAGCAGTTTGTGTTAAAAAAGAATCAAGGTTTCTAAGCTTGATTGGGCCAACAATGTGATAAGCAAGGATCCAATGCATCAAAACACATAAAGGAGGCACACCAAGGTAACCAAACATGAAGAGAATTTTTTCAAAAATTATGGATGAAATAGGGAACAAGGTGAGGTGAACTAGATAGAAATGAATGAACTTGAAAGGGCTATAGAGATCTTCGAAGACAACACTAATAATTATTCTCAAGCATCCCAGAAACCTAAGGTTTTGGTAACATGATCAGAGAAGGTGAAAGGGTAAGTTTCAACTCCATAATGACAAACAAACGGTTTCTGAAGATTTCATTGTTTGTAAATATTCCAAACTCATCCCAAGGAGTTTTTCATGACGAAGATGGTCAAAGGAGGTAAAATGAAGATGTTAGGCCTCCATGATGACAATAGAGAGAATATTAGAAGAGGTTATTTTGTGTGACATCCCAGGGCTTGTCAAAATTTATTTATCATGCCCAAGGATCAATAAGAAAGGTGAATTCAAGGCTTTCAATCACCTACCAAGCATAAGATACTTTGAGCTCCAAGGTAAGAACAAGAAGGGTTTTGAAAATACTACTTTGTGTTCAAGTTCATAAGGTTGTCAAAGGTAAATTCATCATCCTTCAAATATCATATGGAAAAGCCATTTCAGGGTTCTCATGGAAACTTTTCATCAAAAGTGATTAAAGGATATCTACAAGCCAAAGACAGTCAATCTTGTGACTCAAACAAAATCGGAAGAAAAAGGAGGTGAAGAGTATCAGTGAGCAAGGTTTAAATTATCATTTCAAGGCACCTGCAAATCAGAAGTGGCCAAAGGGTAAAAACATGATCAGATCTTCATGATGCAAGCAAGAGAGAGATTCGAGGGTGTACCCTTATGTTTTAGTCTCAAATGTGTCAAAAGAAAACACATCAAGCCCCCAACATTAAAGGAGTCAAACTCATAATTTAATAAAATATTTCTATACACAGTGTAAAAGGTCATTCAGAGAAGCTAAAGAGTTGATTTAGACCTCATAATGGAAATGAGAGAAATGTTGAAATTGTTACTGTGTGAAAATTCCAAAGGAGAGCTGTCATGCCTAAAAATGATTAAAATGATCAAATTAAATATCATGCTGGTTATAGAGAAGGTTTTTGAGCTACTACTATGTCAAGATGAATAGGTCAAAACCTCAGAAGAAGAAGGAAAGCCATTTTAATTTCTTTCATATCACCTGCAAAATGAAAATGTTGAAAGGCATTAATCAGCAAGCAAAAGAGTCACTTAAATATTTTCATACCACCTACAGGAAAAAGACAAAGAAATATCATTGAAAAAGTGACAAAAGGCTAGAAAATTAGAAAGAGGGTTTGTAAAGCTAAATTCAAATCCTTTGAATATAAAATATCATCTAACACATGAACAAATTCACATTTTCCTTGTAAAGATATTCAAAAACGCTCAGGAGAAGGAACTGTCAATTTTTTGGTCGAATTTGAGCAAGTCTACCCAGCGTTGCGCATTCAAGGCAGTGTTGCGCATTTAAAGATGGTCGTTGTGCCCTTAGAGGTTTTAACTATCCAAAATAACTCTATTCTATGTGCCTGTAGGTATGCACTGCGCATTTAGAAGCGTGCTACGCATTTCACATGGTACTCCCGATAAACTGGGTAGAAGCACTCCGGAACTACGTGCCCGACACATATTGATATGAGTAGGCCGACCTGAAAGGCCCAGGAAACTGGCAGGCCCTATGTCCCTAGCACAAAGAGACCTAATAGGCCTGGCAGACGCTTCATGCCCGACACAAAACTTCATCCGAAACCTCGTTCACTAGCCTCCATTGCGCGTTCAGCTCAACCTAACGGCGCATTTAGCTCGACCCGACTCCACGTTCACGCATTGTGCGTTTGGCCAAGAGGGCCTCCACACCAGTTCAACACTCCAAGAACCCTCCAGGTCTCTACCATGTTTCCTCGTAGCATTTTAAGAGGTAAGTGGATGTCAGGCCTTTCTTCAAAGCATCTGTGGTGATTTATGATTGAGGAACTTTGAAACCCTAAGGTAAAAACATAACTTTCGTGATGAAATTACCACTATTTAAAATACTCTCCTCCATATGCATATTGAAGGCACACGGAGGGTTGCCTTATTGAAATATTTCTCATTTATCTAGGGTTTTTCCCTCACCCTCTCCATCCACTCATAAATTTATGCCCTTAAACCACAAATAGATTGGCAAATTCATTGCTTTCATTTACATCCATTTTCTATCAGTGAAAAGTATCAAATTTAGAGTTCTTTATAGATTAGAAAGGGTGATCATAAAGTTTTTCCTAGACCTCTCATTCGGCTCAATTTTCCCTTTCACTCATTCCTCTCACTCACTTTTAAAAGGCTGCCTTTTTAGAACCATTCTATCAGCCTTTTCCACATCAATTTCATAAATATAGCTAGGGCTTCCAAAAGAAATGGTAAAAGTGTAAAGAGAAGGAGGAAATGGTAGTGAGTAAGAAGGCCAAGTTCCTAGAAGGCATCAACACGGAGGTGGAATGATTAATAAGTTTGCACCTCAAAACACGATTGAACTTAATGCCTCTCCTATGACTGTCACATGTTTCCAAAATGTTGGGTGTTTTCATTTTTTTGAAAGACTACAACAGGTACAAAATCATCCTAAGCTGACTAGGCTCTTCATCCTTAAACTACATGATAAAAAAGTCAATCTTGCAGGGGTAAAATTTGAGTTGTCATAAGATGCCATTGCTATTGCCACTGGGATACCTAGTGTTGGTGAAAATTGGTTCAAGCAGGCCAGCTTAGACATAATCCACTATGAGCCATTCCTTAAACCCAGATACAAAGAAAACAACAAATCTATCTTCCCTTTCTTACATTTACTAGAGAGTTATGCACCCTTGATGAGGGTCATCATGAAATATTTTGCATGTAAGGGGAGGTACTCTAGGCTTTACTCCTATCATATTAGATTACTCATGCACTTTACTAGGGTTAAGATGTTACATTTTCCCTACTATCTCTACAGGAGTATTGACAATATGTATTATATTGTGCAAAAGAGAGACCCTTCACAGCAGATGCAAATTTTATTTCATCATTCCTTGATTAAGATGGTTGTGTTGCATCAATTGGAGCAAAAGGGTATTCCATGGGAGGTTTTCATTGCCCATGAGGTCTTCACAAACCCACAACCCCATCCTTAGCAAAATTTTCCCTCATTATCGCATCCTCCTGTCCTTACTCCACCATCATCTCCTGATGATCATGTTTCGCCATCTACACATGTTCCTTCACCTCAAAGACAACCCTCCTACATCATGCTCTCCAAGTGCATCAAGAAATGAGGAAATCGAAAATGAAAAATCAAGTGACCATGAAGTAGAGGGTAATGATCAATCAAGAAATAATGAAGAAGAGGACATTAAAGAGGAAGAAAAAAATGAGGACACAGATGAAGGAAGTGTAGAAAGCATGGAGACATAAAACCATGAAATAGAGTTTAATGATGCTCATGACAGTGATAAGCACAATGATGAAGAAAAAAATGATGAAGGAAGTGCAGAAGCATGGAAACAAAATAAAATGAGGATGTTAGCAATGATGAGGCAAGCAGAAGTGAGGAGGAACACAAAAAAGAGCATGACAGTAAAACAAAGAGCCATGGTGACAATCATGAAAGTGAAAAAAGTGATGCTCCTAGTGATGATAAGGGCAATGGGAGAGGAAACTATGATGCTGAAACAAATGATGACGAAAATAGTACAGATGATGGAAAGGAGGCAGAAGGTAATGAAGACACAAATGAATAAAATGGCAAAGAAGACATGTAGGTAGATGTCAATGAAGAAGCAAAGGTCGGTGATGAATCAGAAAAATGAAAATTGAGGGAAATGATGATGTTGGATATGAAGAGGTAGAAGGAAGTATGGATACAAATGAAGAAAGTGACAAAGAGATAGATGATGATGCTAACGATAGCAGTGACACCAAGGACCAAAATGTCAGTGAAGTTGATGATAATAGTGAAGAAAATGAAAAGGCTAATAATAGCAGTGAAGATCACAGCAATGAGGCAAGCAACAGTCATAATGACCATGACGACAGTAAAAAAAATGAGGCTCATAGTATAGAAAAAGGAAATGCAAAAATCAGTGAAGAGGAAAATAGTGATGAAGAAACAAATGATGGAACACCTAGCAATCAAGATAATAAAGAAGCTGACATTAGTGAAACAAATAACAATTAGGTTCATGGTAGTGTTGAAGGAAAAAAAAGGCAGTGATGTCAGCATGAAAGACACAAATGATAAGACAAGATGTCAACAAGCCAAGAAAATATCATCACAAAGATAGAAACAAGACATATGGCACTGAGGTAAACAATATTAAACCTTTTCATTTGACATACCAAAGGAGAGAAAGGCATGTGTTTGTTGCCTCTAAAAGTCAAGGGGCTATGCCTCCCAGATCAACAAAGAAGCTTGACAAAGGAAAGGAAAAGGCCACTATTGGAGATAAGAAAGGTAATCTTGGAACTAAACAAAAATTTGAATTTATTGACCTAGAGGATGCGAATGAAGAGAGAACCACTAACATGCTACTCCAGAGAAAATATGAACAGTTTAGGGAGCTACAAGAAAATCTTGGAATAGAAAAGTGTGTCATTAAGTATTATAAGGTTGAAAACAAGTAACTAAAGAAGACGCAAATGGACCTTGGCCTACAGAAATATTGCACAATGCTATGCTCGTCATCAATAATTTTTACTATCTGTAGATGACAAAATGTTGTTTCTAGATTTCTAAAAACAAGATTCCTAAATATTGTGAGTTTTAGAAATCTCACTGCCTTCATTATCCTTATACTAAATTTTTCACTATTCTACTATTTTTCCATTCCATGGTTAACCCACCACTCCTTAAAGACCTGTCATGGACTTGTGCCACTCATCTCTATCCTTTTTCCACTTATAACCTTGACACTCTATTTTTCCTTTTCCCATCACTCCACTTCCCATCTAGGGTTACCAAACAATATTTCCTTCCCATTTTCACTAGGTTCCTCAAGCATTGGTGGTCTCAAAACTATCTCTGTAGGCTCTTTAGATAAATAAAGCACATTGGATTTTGGATCTTCAATACATCAATTTGTCAAAAACTCTGTTTTCAAACTTGAAGTCCCTAAACTTAGTTTCAGTCAAAGACCAATTCAAAGGATCCTCCCACTAGGTCGTTAGGGTTTCATAGGTTGTAGGGTCATCCTTGGTGTTTTAAGGACTACTTTCCTGTGCTAGAAGCTAGCTCAAATGTGAAAGGATCTCAGCACATGATTGTTCAAGAAAGATCAGAAAATCTCCTAAGAAGACCACCTTATTAAGTTCAAGTTCTGCAAAAGGCAACTGTGCATTTTGACATTTCTGCAAGAGTGTTAAAGTGACTATCGGCAAAGAATTGGTAAGATAAGAGGCATTCTCCTCAATGAAGACATTCACAAAAAAGAGAGAGGAAGTAGTTTGTGTTAAAGAAGAACCAGGGTTTCTAAGCTTGATTGGGCTAGCAATGTGATAAGCAAGGATCCAATGCAGCAAAAAACATGAAGGAGGCACACCAAGGTAACCAAGCATGAAGAGAAGTTTTTCAGAAATTATAAATGAAATAGGGAAAAAGGTGAGGTGAACTAAACAGAAATGAATGAACTTGAAAGGGCTCTAGAGAACTTAGAAGACAACACTGATAATTGTTCTCAAGCATCCCAGAAACCTAGGGTTTTGGTAAGATGATCAGAGAAGGTGAAAGGGTAAGTCTCGAATCTATAATGACAACAAAGGGTTTCTGAAGATATCACTATTTGTAAAGATTTCAAACTCATCCCAAGGAGTTATTCATGCCAAAGATGGTTGAAGGAGGTAAAATGAAGATGTTAGGTCTCCATGATAACAACAGAAAGAAGGTTTGAAGAGATTGTTGTGTGTGACATCCCGGGGTTTTTCAAAAGTGATTTTATCATGCCCGAGAATTAATAAGAAAGATGAAGTCAAGGTTTTCATTCACCTGCCAAGCACAAGATACTTTGAGCTCCAACATAAGAACAAGAATGATTTTGAAAATACTACTTTGTGTTTATGTTCCTAAGGTTGTCAAAGTTAAAGTTAGCATGCTTCAAAAATCAAAGGGAAAAATGATTTCAGGGTTCTCATAGTCACTTGTCATTAAAAGTGATTAAAGGATATCAACAAGCCAAAGATTGCCAATCTTGTGACTCAAACAAAATCTGTAGAACAAGGAGGTAAAGAGTATTAGTGAGCAAGGTTTAAATTATCATTTCAAGGCACCTACAAATTAGAAGTGGCGAAAGGGTAAACACATGATCAGAACTTCATGATCCAAGCAAGATAGAGCTTCGATGGTGTTGCCTTATGTTTCAGTCTCAAAGGTGTAAAAAGAAAACATATCAAGCCCCTAGCATTAAATAAGGAGTCAAAATCATCATTTAAGCAAACTTTCCTACAGACAACGTAAATTTCATTTAGAGAAGCTAAAGAGTTGAGTTAGACCTCATAATGGAAATGAGAGAAATGTTGAAATTGATACTGTGTGAAAATTCCAAAGGAGATTTGACATGCCGAAAAATGATTAAAAATATCAAATTAAATATCATGATGCAGAGAGAGATTTTTTTTAAGCTGCTACTATGTCAAGATGAACAAGTCAAAACCTCAGAAGCAGAAAGAAAGCCATTTCAATGTCTTTCATATCACCTAAAAAATGAAAATGCTGAAAGGCATTAATAAGCAGGAAAAAGAGTCACTTAAAATTTTCATACCACCTGCAAGAAAACGACAAAGAAATATCAGTGAAAAAGTGACAAAAGGCTAAAACATTAGAAAGAGGGTTTGTAAAGATAAATTTAAATCGTTTGACTATTAAATATCATTTAACACTTCAAGAAAGTCACTTTTTCCTTGTAAATATCTTCAGAAATGCTCAGGAGAAGGAACTACCATTTTTTTGGTTGAATTTGGGCAATTCTAACTGGTGCTGCGCATTCAGAGTCAGGCGTTGCACACTTAGAGGTTTTCTTCATGAAAAATAACTCTATGTTGTGTGCCCGTAGGCATGTGCTGTACATTCAGAAGCGCGCTACGCATTTCACCCTGCACACCTAACATACCGGACAGAAGCACTCCGACACTATGCGCCCGACACACAGTGATACATGTAGCTTGACTTTACAGGCCCAGAAAACTAGCAGGTGCTACACACCCGACATAAAGAGACCCAACAAGCCCAGCATATGCTACATGAATGAAACAAAACTTCACCTGACACCCCACTCATGGGCCCGCAGTGCGCATTTAGCTCAACCCTATTGCGTGTTTGGCTTAACCCGACTTCACGTTCACGCACTGTGCGTTTGGCTAGGAGGGCCTCCATGCCAATTCAACACTCCAAGTACCCTCCAGGTCTCTACCAGGTGTCCTCATAGCATTTTAAGAGGTAAGTGGATGTCAGGACCTTCTTCAAAGCATCTATGGTGATTTATGATTGAGGAAATTTGAAACCGTAAGGTAAAAACCTTACTTTCACAATGAAAATACCATTGTTTAAAAGACTCTCCTCCATTTTCATACTGAAGGCACACAAAGGGTTTCCTTGATGAAATATTTCTCATTTATCTAGGGTTGTTCCCTCACCCTCTCCATCCACCGATAAATTTAGGCCCTTACACCACAAGTAGATTGGAAAAAATATTGCTTTCATTTACATCCATTTTTTATCAGTGCAAGGTGTCAAAAGCAGAGTTCTTTATATATTAGCGGGGGTGATCATGAAGTTTTTCCTAGACCTATCATTAGACTCAATTTTCCCTTTCACTCATTCCTCTCACTCAGTTATAAAAGGCTACATTTTTATCACCATTCCATCACCCTTTTCCACATTTATTTCACAAACATAGCTAGGGTTTTCAAAAGAAGTGGTTAAAATGTCAAGAGAAGGAGGAAATGGTAGTGAAGAAGAAGTCCAAGTGCCTAGGAGGCATCAACACAGAGGTGGAAGGATTAATAGGTTTGAACCTCAAAACACAATGGAACTTAATGCCTCTCCTATGACTGTCACATGTTTCCAAAATGTGGGTTTTTTTCATTTTTGTGAAAGAGTACAACAGGTATAAAGTCATATTGCGCTGACTAGGCTCTTCATCTTTAACCTACATGAGAAACAAGTCAATATTGCAGGGGTAAACTTTAAGCTATCATAAGATGCCATTTATAATGCCACTGGGATACCTAGTGTTAGTGAAAAGTGGTTCAAACAAGGCAGCTTAGACATAAGCCACTATGAGCCATTCCTTAAACCTAGATGCAAAGAAAATTGCAAATCTACCTTCCCTTTCTCACATTTACTGGAGAGGTATGCACCCTTGATGAGGGCCATCATGAAATATTTTACATGTTAGGGGAGGTACTCTAGGCTTTACTCCTATCATACCAGATTACTCATGCACTTTACTAGGGTTAAGATGCTACATTTTCCCTACTATCTCTACAGGAGTATTGAAAAGATTTCTTATATTGTGCAAAAGAGAGACCCTTCACAATAGATGCAAAGTTTATTTCATCACTCCTTGATTAAGATGGTTTTGTTGCATCAATTGGAGAAAAAGGGTATTCCGTGGGAGGTTTTCATTGCCCATGAGGTCTTCACAAACTCACAACCCCATCCTCAGCAAAATGTACCCTCATTATCTCATCCTCCTTTCCTTACTTCTCCATCATACCCTAATGAGCATTTTTCACCATCTACACATGTTCCTTCACCTCAAGACAACCCTCCTTCATCACCCTGTCCCAGTGCATCAGGAAATGAGCAAAGTGAAAATGAACAATCAAGTGACCATGAAGGAGAGGGTAATGATCAATCAAGAAATAATGAAGAAGAGGATAGTAAAGAGGAAGAAAAAAATGAGGACATAGATGAAGGGAGTGAAAAAATCATGGAGACAAAAGACCATGAAATAGAGTTTGATGAGGCTCATGACAGTGATAAGGACAATTATGAAGAAACAAATGATGAAGGAAGTGCAGGAAGCATGGAAACAGAATAAAATGAGGATATTAGCAATGATGAGGCAAGCAACAGTGAGGAGGAACATAGCAAAGAGCATGACAGTAAAACAAAGGGCCATGGTTACAACCATGACAATGAAAACAATTAGGCTCCTAGTGATGATAAGGGCAATGAGGTAGAAAAAAATGATGCAAAAACAAATGATGAAGAAAGTAGTATAGATGAGGGAAAGGAGGCATAAGGCAACGAAGACACAAATGAAGAAAATGGAAAAAAATACATGGTGGTAGATGTCAATTAAGAAGAAGAGGTCATTGATGAAGCAGAAAACATGGAAACTGAGGGCAATGATGATGTTGGAGATGAAGAGGTAGAAGGAAGTATGGATACAAATGAAGAAAGCGACAAAGAGACAAATGATGATGCTAATGACAACAGTGACACTAAGGACCAAAATGACAGTGAAGCTGATGATAAAAATGAAGAAGATGAAAAGGCTGATAATAGCCGTGAATATCACAGCAATGAGGCAAGAAGAAGTCATAATGGCCATGAGGACAAAAAAAAAAACGAGGCTCATACTATAGACAAAGGAAGTGTAGAAATCAGTGAAGAGGCAAATAGTGATAAAGAAACAAATGATGGAACACCTAGTAGTCAAGGTAATGAAGAAGATGACATCAGTGAAAAAAATAATAGTGAGGTTCATGGAAGTTTTGAAGGCAACAAAGAAGGTAGTGATGTCAGAGTGAAAGACACAAATGAAGAATTAAGCCAAGATGTCAGCGAGCCAAGGAAAGATCATCACAAAGATAGAAACGAGACATATGGCACTGAGGTAAACAATATTGAACCTTTTCCTTTAACATACCAACGGAGAGAAAGGCGTGTGTTTACTACCTATAAAAGGCAAGGGGCCATGCCTTCCACATCAACAAAGAAGCTTGAAAAAGGCAAGGAAAAGGTCACTATTGAAGTTAAGAAAGGTAAGCATGGAACTAAACAAATATTTGAATTTATTGACCTAGAGGACGAGAATGAAGAGAAGACCACTAACATGATGCTCCAAAGCAAAGATGCACAGATTAGGGAGCTACAAAAAAATATTGGCATGGAAAATTATGTCATTAATATTATAAGGTTGAAAACAAGCAACTAAAGAAGAAACAAAGGGACCTTGGCCTACAGAAAAAGATGGCCAAGCACTATGCCTTGAGAAATCAAATTGCAAGGGCCAAGCTCAAAGGTGCCCTTGCCAAAATTGAAGCACTCAAGGAGGCCAAAGACCAAGAAAACCTTTAAATTATTGTTGATGGTTCCATACAAGCATCCCAGACATAAAAGGCAAGGAAAATCTAAATTTTGGGAACTTTTTGGAAATTTTGAGTTTTTGTTGATTTGGAGGGCCAAGGGCGCATCACCCTTGGCACTGCGCTTTTTCTCAGGGATTCCTCAGGAGAAATGGTTTAAATTTTTGTATTTTTAAGGCAATTACATCATGCTCACAAACTTTCAAGTGATTTGGAGTTTATTTGGTCCTCCAAAAGGCCCAAAAACATGCAAAGTTTGACCTTTCTACCATGTTTTCACGGCTGGCGTTGCGCCTTTAGAAGCCTTGGGAGTTTTAATTTTCGAACAATAAAATGAGGCCCAATCAGAAAACCAAGGGCGGTTTTTGAAAGTAGACTCAACAGGCTTTCGAACGCACCATCACGGAGCAAATTCCGACATCGGGAAGGCCTTCAAAAATTGGCTACAAGGTGACCCAGTTTTCCCATGCAGGCGGTGTGCCCTTGGACCTCACTACTGCACCCTTATGTGCAAAAGTCAACAAAAAATACTCAGTTATGGAAAAAAATATATTTTATGGTTTTTTTGGGAAAATCATTCCCAAGTTATGTGTTAGAAGTTTTGTTGCATTTATTTCATTAGATATTGTGTGTCTTGCGCCTTGCATGGTATCTTTGCACATAAATGACATTTATGAGTAGTTGATGGTTTTTCAAAACCGTAATTAGGTTTTTGACCCTCCAATGCAATTTAAATAGAGCATGGAGGCCTTATTGTTTTTTTTTGGATGTTTATTGAGAAATATACATAGACTTTGAGATTAGAGAGAAATTAGATTTGGCTTTTGTGGATGGCTTGGCTTGCTTGACAATGGAGAAGGCTTACTTGCAAGATTCATGAGAATGGTTAATGGTGATGTGTTCCTTATTTAGTTTTTTTTTCTCATGTTATCATGTTGTTACATCCTTCTATTGAAGTAGGACAAAAATTTTAGGCTAAGTAATGTTGTTTAGAGGCACCTTAGCTCTGTTTGTTCTTCATTGATTCTATGTTTTCGTTTGCTAGGTTAGTTTAGAGAATTCTTAGTTGCTCTCTAGACCCACTTATGCTTATTATATTAAAAATTATTCAATGAAGCCAATGTCAAAGTATTTTTATGGTTATCCCTACTCTTTTCCCTTACTTAAACATTGTTTTTAAGGTCTTTACTTCGAAGTGTTGCTGATTAGGTTTGGCTAAAGAGGTTATTATTTTCCATGCCCTTTTTTTCATCCTAGATAAGTTTCTTGGGAGGTCTTTATAGCTTCATTGATGATGTTAGGAGTTCCCTCTTCTTTGATCTCTGCTATATTTTTTTCTTAAATGTTTTCTAAGCTTGAAGGTGAAATCACTAAAATATTTACAATTTTATTGCCTTCTATAGTTCATTGGATTGTTGTTTTTATGCTTACTTTCTAGGGTTTAATCAAAGAAGTTATTGGTGTGCCCCATCTTTGTTTATTTCTTCATGCTTATTAGTCTTAAAAATTATTCTTGTTTAAATGTATTTGTTTAAGGATTCTTAACTGCCCTTTTGCACCTACTATGTTCACAATTTGATGTTCATCTCATTCGCATAAGCTTTTAGATCCATTTGACCATGTTAGATTTTCCCTGTGATGCACCTTTGACCCATTGATTAAAATTTTCAAACCCTTTGTTAACACCATATCCCAATGGCTTAAAATTATCTCACTCTATAAAAGCTACTTGACAACCTACCCAACCAAACAAACAAACAAACAAACCCTAAACCTAATAGCTAGCCTAAAATCTAAAACCTAAAATCACTCAAATTTAATCTTTACACAAACATAGAGAGAGCCCTCTCTGAGTACAAGAAGGCTAGGTCATAGGACTCCAAAGATTGGTCTGATGTTACCCCTGTTCATTTTTTCTCGCCAATCTAACAATTACAGGGACCTAACATAATGGCGATCACGGTGGGACCTCTGAGTAAATAACATCCTATGTATACCTTAAAAAACTCTCAAATCCATGTCAAAGCTTAGAAAATCAAGTGTTAGCCAGAGTAGTATCTAAGTGATTCACCATACTAGAAAAATGATGACTCAACTGGAGAACACTCATTAAAAACCTTAGGGATACATAAAGAAACTCAGAAAACCCCAAAAACATCCCTAGATTGGTTTTTGTCAATTATTGGTGGTGGACCACAAATATATATCCTCGAAAAAGTAAAAAACATCCACCTGGTGACTCCACTAGCCTCCAGTAGGCCCACTAACTCTACTATTTCTCCTAGACTCCTCTGGGATTGTGCCAAATCATTCCTAAGTAGTTTAAAGGCCTGGTCATCCTCTATGTGAGTTCAGTAAACATTAAGAGAGGTCTGCCTTTCGAAAATTAGTCATAAACTTCCAGCCTCTCTGTACTTTGGGTCCAAAATCTGGGTTCAGAGAGGATTAACACCAGATCTCATCTTGACCCAAACCCTCCTACCATAGTTGATGACCCAAAAAATATTTTGTGGCAAACTTCTAGGAATGAAGATTCAAATACTGTTAGGACCATTCACAAAGAAATTTATGTCCCTGAAGACCTCACAGCCTTGCAAGATCCCCAGTTTGACTTACACCATAGAAGAAACCTTTCCAGAAGTAAGTCACAAAGTGGGATAGACCAAACTGACCTTGAACCCATAGATTCACAGCAGAGTCCTAGTAGAGAAGCCTCTCCTTCCTCTCCCCCCTGATTTTTAGCTTCTCCAAAACTTTGGCTCCTTCCTTTCCAAATTTTCTCAATCTCAGTTTGTTGGTCTGAGTACATCTTCCACCCTCATTCACACATGCACTGTGAAAACCACTCCATTTCATCCTCCACCTCCTCTCACAAACCCCCTTCTCATAAACCCTCCTTCCTTTCCCTTACCTCTAATCATGGTAGCATGGGTTGCCCCATTAGTTTTACCCCAACCTTTACTGCCCATGCCTCAAGACTACCAACCCAAAATCCCTCAGTTTACCAAAGCTAAATCTACCACTACCCAACAACATGTAGATAGGATGAATGATTCCTTTGAATACTAAGAGATAGAAGAGGAGACCATAAAAATGAGGATGTTTGCCCAAATCTTAGGAGGAGAAGCTAAAAAATGGTTCAAAAAATTAACTCCCAATAGCATACATAATCTCCCTTCTCCCTATCAAACATTCATAAACAAGTGGGATGTTAAGAAAAACCCTCTCCAATTCCTCTCAAAATATAACAACCTTAAGATAAATATCAAGGAAAGTGTCCAAGACTACTGCACTAGATTCAATAGTGTGTACAATGCCCTCCCACTACACATGAAACCCCCACAAGGCCTAGCATTAGTAAAATTTCTAGAGTGTTTTGATCTAGACATTCCCTACCAGTTGAGAGAAAGAGACCCCCTAACCTTAGAAGATATGCAAAGGAGAGCTTTGAGTATAGAGGCCAATCTAATTGAGAAGAGGGATAATATGAGGTCAAAAACGAAAGTCACATACAAAGATGAAACCATGGCCTCCACATATGATGCCAAGATTGACAATCTAGTGAGGGTAATGGAAATAATGATGGACAGGATCAACTTGAGTGAAAGAACACCTCCTAGGGAAAACCAAGCAAATCCCCAAAACAGAAATAGCAACCAAAACTTCAGAAGCGACCCTCCCCAAAATATACAAAGAGACAATGACCAAAAAATCAGGCCTCCTTTCCAAGATAACTATGTAGATGAAGAGGAAAGAGAGGCTGAGGAACCTAAAGAAAAGCATGTAAACTTGATAGGTTATGACAATGAGGAAGATGTTTTTCTCATTGAAGAAGAAGAATTTTTCTTCCCCTAAAATCAAACTGAAACAAACTATAAGGATTCTTAGGATTATAAGTTAGGATTTGAAGATGCCATAATGGAGGTTCATAGGCAATATGACCTTAGAAGAAAGAAAAACCAAGAAGCCTCCAAGAAAAAAAAACCAGACATTGCTGTTAGGAAGACCCTTGAAAACACTCCTACGAATACAGCAGAGAACACAAACACCATGGCTAGGAAACCTGACCAAAACAAAGACAAAACTAGCCAGTCAAATGGTGACCCAAGCTTCCCTAGTACATCAACTAGTGGCCTTGAAAAAATTACTTTGAATATGGTTCCAAATCATAATCAACAAGCTAAAAGTGTAGAAAAAATCAAGGCTGATAAGAATGATGTAAATATGCCCAAAACATAAACACCTTTTAGTTTTGAGGGAGATATTGCCAAAATAAAGATAACCATACCTTTTACTGAATTGGTATCTCAAGATGTTTTCAGGTCCCAAGTTTTGAAAGCTTTGAATATAGGGAACGATATTGACACTCTGAACCTCACTGATGACAAACCAAAACTGTTGTTTGGACGCGAGGTAGAGGGAAAATATCAAGAAGGAGTTGTCCCTCCTTTATATGCTAGCTTAAACATTCATGAAAACATATTGCACAATGCTATGCTAGACTCTGGTGCCTCACAAAATCTCATGCCTAAGGTGGTTATGGAAAGATTAGGCCTCGAAATAACCAAACCTTACAAATACTTGTATTCTTTCGGTTCAAGCAGAGTCAAATGTTTGGGTCTAATCAGGGACCTATGTGTCAAATTGGCACAAATACCTGCTAAGAGTCTAGTCATGGACATCGTAGTATCTGACATTCCCTAAAAGTATGGCATGATTATATCTAGATCATGGGGAGCAAAACTTCAGGGGAACCTCCAAATCGACATGTCCTATTATACCATCCTGGTCTTTAACCAAACAAGGATATTGTTTCAGGAATCACACATGAAATTTATGGTTAGCAGCCAAGACATGCCAAACAACACACCTCTTTATTCTATCTATTTAGACCTCGATTCATTTATCTTATATAATGAAGATGACATTGATGAAAAAGTTAATGAAATTGAGAAAGATGTAGGCCTACCGCAATAGTCAAACCAAACAATTAATGAAGAACTTGACAGCCAAAACTCTAGAAGTCCTAAACAACAACATAATGGCGAAGAAAAACTTGATTTTCTACAATTTGTAGAAATTTGCTGAATAATGATTAATTATCCACCGAGACTATCCTGATCACATACAATTCGAATTTATATGCAACACATAATCTCTTCCACTCAGATCAACTCAGACCATCACACATGCGGAAATAAAATCAAGCGATAACACATCAAATCATCATACACATTAACACAGTATGTATGGGGAAAGCTTATAGCTGAAAACCCCGCAGCTATTGTGTATATTATAATGGAGAAATCAAGTAACAAACTTAGTACAATACTTCTCACAAGTACTCAGTACTTTCTCATACAGTTACCAACAATCTAGCTCAGTTTTGAACAGGTTACTGGTTCAAAACTCCCCGTTAATTTCCTTGCCTCTATTGCGTGTTTCAATGCTATGGGATGGCCTCTTTATATAGATAAACCACCAGCCTGAACTGCGCAATCCTCATGGGCTTACTCCACCTATCTGTGTGTTGCAAATAGCAACAGTATAGTCACAACCGATAGCTAACTCCACCCTTTCATCTACCTCTTTCACTGGTCTCCACTGAACTGATCATGCACTGTAGTGAACTGATGTGTTCTTGAGTTGAATAATGAGTTACTAATTAATTAATTAAATAATATTTAATTCACTCCACTCATAACTAATTGATTATCTAGTTAAACTAATCTCAACTAGTTCAACTAAAATAAACAGAACACAACTCCACTATCTGTCTCATTAACTCCTCCAAACTTCTGCCACTGAAGTCCAACTAAAGTCAACCATGCATGATGCCATCAAACCCTTGGGAACCACATGATTCCTCTGTCAGATGCATGAGCCACTTCTGTAGCTCGAACTGAAGTGCTCCAAGAGAGTAAACTGCTGTTTATAGTCTAAATATTATTAAGGGTAAATAATATTTGACTTCCCTGTTTTAAGGAGAGGTAGTCTAAAAATAGACTTTGACCTCTTTGACCTCAAAAATAGAGTCTCATCTATTTTTACCAACATGACACATACTTCAAGAATCTCAAACTGGAATCCCCGAACCATGCTCCATATGTCTAAAAATAGACATAGTCTAAAAAATAGATTTTGCGCCAAAATTTGCCTGCGGGCCCACTTAGTGAAGGTGACTTCATTTCACTAAGCTCCATCATCTTGCTGCATTTTCAACACTCCCTCTCAGCAAGATATGGATTATCTGCAACCCCTATCCTGCCTCTGTGGAATTCGAACTTGCTCCTGGTGAGCGCCTTCGTCAGGATGTCGGCATCCTGATCCTCCGTGGGAACATATGAAAGCATCGTGATTCTCCGCTGAACACAATCTCTGATATGATGGTACCTGATGTCGATGTGTTTGGACCTATCATGAAATACTGGATTAGCTGAGAGTTTAATGCAACTCTGGTTATCACAGTAGATCACTGTAGGCTCCAAATGCAACCTGAACAATCTTGCGAGGATCTTCCTCATCCAAATAGCCTCGCCTCATCTCAGGATGAAGGCTTTGCCATGTACTCGACCTGTGGCTGAGTGCCACGGATCTGCTTCCTAGCTGGCCTGAGGAAAATGTTGTCAACCCAAT